>JZLH01S0088910.1:24961-36645 GCA_001188425.1 Eucidaris tribuloides | reverse complement strand
GTTTGGTCACAATTGTGTAAAAAGGGCAAGGTTATGGAAAATAATAGAAACTTGCTCAAAAAGCTTAGCATTGTGCTCAGAAAGGTCATTGACCCCTGCCTCTGACCTTTGACCTTTTGCTGACCTTCAGCTTCCTATGAGTCTTCTTTCACTGAAGTTCAAAGTTGAAATTTTACTCAATTTTGACACATATCCAACAAAAAAACCTGGCAATTATCTCATAATGATGTCATCTGGCAGCCATCTTGGAATTTTTCGTGGCCAGGATCTTTTTCTGAAAGAGCGACCTTAAGTCTACATTTGTGCCAAATTTCATGCTTGTATCATCAACATGTTGTGCAAACATGTAAAATATCGCACAAATGACTCAACTCCCTCCTTTTATGTCACCAGTTCAAAGCACGTGGCCGAATATACTGAGTGTCCCAGAAGAAAAACAATACACGTTAAAAATGGCCCCTAAATAAAAAATAAAAATAAAAAAAATTATACAGTATATATGGAAAGCTGGAAATCTCTTGTTTCACATGACCCCAAAAATTATTTTATGCTTGAGTGAGCACTGTTCACTTATGTAAAGAACCTGAACATTACGTTGCGTATGGTTATCCACTGTAACAACAGATTCAAACTGTCTTTGATTTTGTGTGTATTGGGGTGAAGGCGCATTACGGCCCCCTTGATAATTTTTCCCAAAATGTCACAACTACATGTACTACGACTAGGTCAAAATGCCATAATGACCGTTGTCTCCCATCTTACCTGCACATTTAGATACCAAATACATGTTGTCTGGACCTCCGGTACCAGTACATCTTAATTGCCGTCGCATGTCGGTCAAAATTGGCACATCCTACATGATCATTCTGTGTTTTTCACAATTCATTTGAGTTGTTTACTTTATGTTTGATCTAAGAATGAAAATTTATGCTAAAAATTAAACTGATCATGGCTTTATATTGTGACTATGTATAAAATTTAATTTTTGCCCACATTCATATATTCTTGTTCATTGATTGGTTAAAAGTGTGTCACATGATCAAAAATAAACACACTATTCTGTGAGACTGGGAGATAGTACGATAGTACTTTCAGAGGCAATATTGGACTGTAGGGCAAGCTGGCCATTTATCGTGATTTTCCGTAGTTTCATCAGTGGTATTTTACAAATCCCTAATGATGATTATTTAAATATTACTACACCCGTAAATAGGGTTTGTTATCCTAGTACCATGTGCACGTTTTTGAGAAAATTAATTACGACGGTTATTTATAATGTCGTGACCAAGTACGTTTTAGCAGTGCATAAACTACCAGGGACTTTCACCGTGTGCAAAAGTAATTACGTGGCTGGAATGTCACTCCGTCCTATCCTCGTTCGCAAACTTGGGAGTGCTTGGCAACCTATGCATTCACAATGCTTTTGTGAAACCGCAGATGTTTGGAAACCGAATCATATCAATTTCTAAGAGATCTTTTACTTTCTTCATGGTCTAGAGTTTTGTAACACAATGGTAAATTGGAACTAAAATCGTCGTTTTTTGCACATTTTTTGCTATTGTAACAAATCTACAAGCTTGATATACTATTGACACGAGATTTATGATAATCAAAGGTTTCTCTTTAAGGTTAGATCAAAATATGTGACCAAAGTCAACGTTATGACTCGCGGAATTGAGTTTAAAGACTTCCTTTTTGGTAAAAAAAAAATCTCGTGGAAGATCCCCGTTTTTCTCATTTTTTTTTGTCTTTGCCGCTTCATAAAATAAAAGTGCGAGAAATACATTGACGATGAGGATATGTAATGGGAAGTGTGAGGATTCTAAAAATGTAAAAATCAAATTTTATTGGCTAGGAGAAGGCCCGCGGAATTGGCAAAAACAATCACAGATACGATTTTCTCTCAGTGAGAAATCCACGCGTGTCTTTATTATGCATTCGAGTGTGAAAGCAAACAATAAACATGCTCCGACAGCGCGGCGAGAGAGCACTAGTGCATGACCAGTGCGTATTATAACCTCATATTTCTCTGCATAAAAGACGATCGTCTTCTGTTGTTAAGAAATTGATATGAGGAATTTTGGTGATGCATTTGATCGCAGGAATAATAAATAATGAAGAACCACATGAATGGCTTTTCTTAGGTTCATTCAAAAGAATACCTTCTTCACTGCATTCCAATTAACGTAGAGCCACAGGCATTCATAAATATTAATAGGTGTAAAGAGCAATCTAGCGGGTTATGTTCGTGTCTGTGAAAATCGCTGACGGTCATTCTTTCTTCTATGAATGGGACTAAGGAATTTGCCTCACTAATTAGTCGATTATCGTATCAATGCGCATGTAAAATTTGGAGAACAAAGGCCTTTTTTCATTAGCAACTTCATATTATTCAATTTGTAATGCTATTTTTCAATACCAATCTGGAGACTACAGAACTTTTTTTCTAGAGCACTATTTGGTCAATGCCCTACAGTCCATATTGTACATTCAAAGCATGGGATAGTACGTTCTCTATTCAACAACAGAGGGCGCCAGACAGCGGGTTTGCGATTTGTTGATCTAATGGCAGTATATATTTGTATACTAGAGCAATTTGACTGCGTGCAGTTGATGGATATGCCTAAGCAGTCCACAGTCCCATCCAAAGCCCCAAGTTACAATGGTAGCAAGACCAATGAGATGAAAAAACCTTGTGGCATTTTACTTTTCAGCTCCGAAATCTAATTAGTTTTTAATTATCGAGACAATGAGGCCAATTTGGACAAGTATGAGGCCCCATAACCTTTGACCTTTCAACTCCAACATCTAATCAATTCATGAGGGCCTCACATTACATATTTGACATACGTTACAATGAAATCCAATAAGCCATTCTTGAGTTATTGTGGTAATGAGCCCAAATCAGACATGTATGAGGCCTCGTGACCATTGACCTCAGACCTTTCAAGTCCAAAATCTAATCAGTAAATTGGTGCCTCATAATACATACCAAAGTTACATCAAAATCCGACCAGCTGTTCTAAAGTTATTGCAATCACAAGCCCAAATCAGACATAATTTAGGCCCTGAGACCTTTGACCCTTCAATTCTAAAATCTAATTAGTTCATTGTTGTCTTATAATGCATACTTCATCCAAGTGAGATCAAAATCTGACCAGCCATTCTTAAGTTATCATGGTAACAAGCCCAAATCAGACATATTTGGGGCCCTGTGACCTTTGACCCTTCAACTCCAAAATCTGATCAGTTTATTGTTACCTTATTTCACCCTAGCTACATCAAAATCTGACTATTCGTTCTCAAGTTATCATAGTAATGATCCGAAATCAATTATATTTTATGCCCTGTGACCTTTAACCTTTGGTAATGAGAATCGGTAATGGATGGAAAGACGCAAGGATGCATGCATGAACGGACGGACAACCCGAAAATTTCGTTGCGGAGGCATAAAAAAGTCAGTATACATTTCATTACATTATAAGCTGCCTGTGTACCAACTACCAAATTTGGTAGTGATACCACATACGGTTGCTGAGATCTGACTGTAGGGCATTGACCAAATAACGCTCTAAAAACTTAAAAAAAGTTCTGTAGTTTCCAGATTGATATTGTAATATATCATTACGAATTGATTTAGATGAAGTTGCTGATGAGAAAGTGTTGCAAGTTCTCAGTCCCATTCGTAGAAGGAATCACCGTCAATATTACAATGTAGCGATTTCACAGACACAAACGTTAATCTAGATCAGTTTTTCCAGCTATGTTATTAATATTTATGAAGGCCTGTGGCTATACATTAATGCATATCAGAATGTACTGGTGAAGGCATTCTTTTGAATGAATTTAACAAATGCCACTCACGCAGTCATCCATTATTTATAGAATGCTTGCAACTCACCAAACTGCCTATTCAGTTTTCAAACATCTGTGCATTCACAGAGGCATTAAACAGATAGTCAAACACTCCCTAGTTTGCAAATGAGGATATGACTGAATGACATTCCAGCCATGGAATTTGTTTTTGCACACAGCAAGAGTCCCTGGTAGTTTGTACACTGATAAAATGTACTTGGTCACGACATTATAAATAACCGTCATAATTAATAAAAATTTCTGGAAAATGTGCAAATTGTTTGTAGAGAACGTAAAATAGGACTTTGGCAATGTTTGAATAATCATCATTTGTAAGATACCAATGATGGGACTACGGAAGGTCACAATACGATGCCTTGCCCTACAGACTATACAGCACTGGCATAAATCCGTGACGTCACCCTATCCCCCCTTGATGAATAGGGTGACGTCACGGATTTACGCCAGTGCTATATGGAGGGGGGCATAATGCTCCCCCCGCCATAGGATCTCCCAAAATAACCCAGCCTAATGAGGTTAACAGTGTCATAACACACTTTCAACTCTGCATACACACACACACTGAAGTCTAGTACTGTAACACTCTCAATACCATCCCAACAATAATCTAGGACTATTCCCCAGGGAGGACAAATCCCCGGGGACAACTTTAACCTGGAAAACTCCCCCGAAGGACTATTCAGGGTAGTTGTCCTTGGGGGGGGGGGGTAATGTCCTCTCAGGGAGTTGTCTTCCATGGGATACGCCTTCTGGGAGAATTGTCAGTTGGGAGACGTCTCCGGGGGAGTTGTCCTGATCTGCCCAACACCACACCCCTTTGCATGTTATATTCCTGGTGTGGTAATTATTAAGCAACTTACATGCATAAGTGATTTGAGGTGATCAACAAGAGGGTAATTTCCAGCTTGGTGCTGGTGTTAGTGCTGAGAGCTCCAACACTGAGCTCAGCTTATTGGACACACCTAAAAATCAAGTTTGTGTAAATACATAGAAGAAATAGAAATATATAGAAGAAAATACTGGCTCATTAAAAGTTAAAATAACCCATGATAAAAGTTTTATGAAAATAGGACCGATGTGTCAGTGCTGATTGATCATTCATATTCAGTCAAAGGACACTGATCAGCAATCAATTAAAATTGTTTTGTCCAAGTTTTGAATTAGCAGTGTGCATGCATGACCATGCAATACACACTACACCAACTTGGACAACATCAAATTTTAACATGTTCTACAAAATTAATTGCTGATCAGTTATCCATCACTGGAATATGAATAACCAATAAACCACATGAAAGTAAAATGATTATGTAACCATCCTGATATATCAGTTTTATTATTTTTTTTCGATTGTGAGAAACTTGGGATTGAATCTGTGGTTTATTTTTTCCTTTGACCCACACTTAGTGAATTTCCAATGCAGGCATCTTTAAAACTCACAATATAAACTCATTTATCATCTTAAATGGTACAAATAAAAGATAATTTGAAAGACGATTAACTAACTTCTGATATCAAATATGTATATCCAAAATATTTCATGAATCAATTTGAAGTGCACAAGGCTTAGCTGCATGATTTTATTAGTGAGATCATTCTCTTCAGGGCGTGTCTGGAGGCTCGGCTGCCTTCATGAGGGGTTCTGGCTCTGTGCTGGGGACCACGCTGGGTTCAGCAAATGCTGGCTCTACACTGGGTAGCACAGTGAGTGGTGGCTCCTCACCAGTCATGATGGTAGTTGGCTCACTGTTGTGTGTGATGGCGGCTGGGTCAGTGCCTGGTGATGTAGACTCAGAGACTGGAACAGTGGGCTGTGGGTCTGGAGTGGGCTGTGGGTCTGAGGTGGGCTGTGGGTCTGGAGTGGGCTGTGGGTCTGAGATGGGCTGCGGGTCTGAGGTGGGCTGCGGGTCTGGAGCGGGTGTCAGCTCTGGGGTGGACGTTGGCTCCATGGTGGATACAGTAGGGGACTGTGGTTCTGTGTGTGTCTGCTGTGCACCCTTGGGGATGATAGGCGTGGTCTCTGTGGGTTGGTCTTCAGTCTGTACCAGAAGACAGTTGGATGTCATGGAAAGGCGGAGCCTCTCTAGCCTTATCTTGTTGTATTTGTTGTCATAGAAGGGGAAGAAGAAGAATATCTGTTCAAGGGGAGAAAATTAAACATTTTAATTAGCGCAAGGGTTTCTTTAGGTTTTAGAGCATTAACAAGTAAGTTTACAAACAACAGCAAAATCAATCTGTGTATAAGAAAAAAAAAGAATATACAATGGTGAAAAATACTACTATTTTCATGCTCAGGACAATACACGATTTTCATGCATGTAAAGTTGTATGAACTACATTGAGTACAGAGCTTCTATAACTGCCATTCAGAAATATGTCTAAATATGGAAATTTACAATTGTATCATTGGTAAATATCTATACACTGTATTAACTGATTTTATAGTATGCTACAACAACCCATTTAAAGCACAAGTTTAGTTTTGGCGATTTTTTTTATTTGAAAGATTTATGCCTAAAGGTCATATCACACCAATAACAGATTCTGAATGTCTTTCGTTTTGTTTTAAATTATTGAAAAATCCTGAGGGGAGGGGGGACCCCCAAGATTTCAACTACATTTTACAGTATAGCATCCAATGTATTAAGGTTATCTGAATTATACCTCAGGAGAAAGATCAGAGTCTGATCGTTCTGCTGAGGTATAATTCACACAACCCTAACACCTTATTAATGCTTTGGATGCTATACAAATATAGTTGAAAATCTTGCGGGTTCCCCCCCTCCCCCCCGCCGATTTTTCATTAATTAATCTTAAGGAAAAACAAAAAGACATTCAGAATCTGTTATTGGTGTGATATGACCTTTGGGCAAAAAGCTTTCAAATATTAAAAAAAAAATCGCCAAAACTAGACTTGTGCTTTAAGCTAATTTGGGTGCACAAATATCCTGGCCACTAGTATTTCACGATACTCCCAACCACTGATTCTAGACCAGATTGTAAGTCGTTTGGAATTCATGGCAGATATCACATTTCAATGAGTACCTACAATACGAGACAAAAAATGATGCCTTTTTGATAATTAGTTTGTTTTATTCGCTGATTTGGAGGTTAATTTTTGGAAAGTAATGAATTTTTTTAATGAACTTACTGAATTTGCATAAAGTAAGACATACCACTTTTCCAAGCTTTGATTTTTGTGAACTTTTAGTATAATGTTGAGAGGACCCAAGTACCATACTGAAACTCAATGAATTAGAATTACTTCTGTTGCAATTTAGTGGTGGGTCAAACACTATTTTGAATGCATCAGAAGTATCCCCCGAAACTTTAATTACAGCATGTCATTTTTAACACTTTCTGGGAGGTTTATGCTCTTGGTTTGTCTGACATGACAATACCAGTCTAATTAATGAATGAGTTTTTTTTTTCCTGATCAACAAAAGATTCATGTATGTATGCTCTGCCATTAAACTAGTGATGACAGTAAGCCTACTGTCCGACTCTTAATTAGTAGGACATCAAGATATATACATGTAGAAGGGAATTTCCATTTCAGTTTTGGGACTGAAATTCAGAATGTCCAAAGTAAAAGATGATATATCTCTTTTGCATGTACACATGACCTTTTTCAATGCAGTGGACCTTCTCATACTAATATCATTGTGTATTAACAAGGGATTCAATGTTCAGAGAGGTATTGTCATGCCCAAGAATAAATTGTGATACAGTCCACTGTAGCACATGGAATTTAAGGTCAGTGTTGTAGTGGTGGACCCCAATGGACCTGTGTGTTACATTTTTTAGTCCTCTCTTCATCAACTTGTTGTCCCATGAGCTATTCTTTATCCAATTATGTGAATTTAGGCCTCATTCTACAGCAAAATACTCAGGTTTTGAAATCTGAGTAACAACTTGTAGAACACTTGTTTAATTAGTGAAAAATGCAAATGAATGTTAAGAGGTAAATGCTTGTGGATAAGCGGGGGACTGTACAAACCCTATGGGAAATTGCAATTCAACCTGTACACTTTTGCTTTTTCATACTATTTGCGCAAGATAAGCTTATCTGGAGTATATATCATCTGACTAACTTGGAGCACATTGTACTTAACAATTCTCAAATAAAAGTGACATTAATTTGCTTGAAGTCTTAATACTTAATTAATACTGGTGTAGACTTATGCTGCCATGACTTGTACACATTATAAAGCATGCGAAATACGAATGTAAGGACACACATATATATTGTCACTCAGGGCTACATTTGGTGAACATTTCTAAATACACTCACTGATTCAATTTATTAAACAATATTTCACTAATTAATCTCTAATTTTTAATTAGGTTTATAAACATTGTTTTAATTAGTGTAATTAATGTTATTCGTAACAAATCGCAACAGCCAATTTATTAACAACTTATGACATACTGAAAGCGAAAAGGTAGTAAAACCGATAACCATTTTCTTAAAGCTGAAAGTGTGCTCTTTCACTACCATAATCCAATTTTTGGAGCAAATGAACTAAATACTTGACAGGGCAATGATTGTCATCAATAATCACAAATATACTTTTTGATATTACCTCTTAATTTTTTGTACACACTCCTGTATATGCAACTTGAACCTGTGATTGAATTCTCTGAAGTATAAGCTTTCAGAAAATTATACTTTGTTGGTTTCTGATAAGTACTTTTTGAGTTATATTGGTTCAAATCAAGAATGAAGAAATTCTTAATTTTGGTACCTGTAACGCAAAGGGGCCCCACCATACGACACATGACCTTAACTGATTTATGAAAATGAAATGAATGAAACACACAGGATGAGCCATGAAGGTCATGGGTATGTCAATTGATTTCAATACATACAAATGAGATGGGTAGAACTATAAAAATAAATAAATAGACATACATCATTTTGCTTTCGGCAATACACAGTCACTTTCCATAGATTTTCGCAAACGTTTCAGCCGCCTAGCATTAAATCCGATATCAATGAAAGGCATGAAAAATAGCAACTGCAGATGGAGAGGACAAGGAGAAGAACTTCTGGTTAGATTGAAAAGCAGGCTTGATGAGGGGTTTTTTTTTTCAATTTAAAAAAGAAAGAGAATGTATTATTTCATTACATTTAAATATTTCAATCTTAAAAAATCAAACCAAACACTACAAGTTTCCAACACTAAAATTGGAAAGAGGGTTGATCTCTGTGATTCTATCCATCATTTAAAACCCTTAAACCTAAGACATTTCCATTTTTTAAACAATAGATGGACAAACAAAAAAATCAAATCTACATTTTTTCTTTCATGATTTTTACCATCATTTTTGTCACATGACCAATATTATATGTATTTCTCCTTTTTTTTAGATTTAGATACATGACTTTTTAAACACATATCATTGATTTAAATTGGAGTTGCAATCAATGCTTTAAACTGACCAACCTCAATGAAAAGAGTGACATATTTTGTATAAATTTATAGTCAATGCTGCCAGACACAATTATGTGAAACAATTATGTATCAGTTGCTTGTGTGTTTGTCAATCTGTCTTCACATCATTCTGTAATTACAATAACTTGGAACAAATTTTATACCAAGAAAACTTGGTATGAATGACAATGGGAAGACAAACTACAGAGACATTCTAAATAAAGGTCAATGCCCCTAATTTCATCCATGTTAACCCATTGCCTCCGATATTCTGCAATCACCAAAGTGTTAACCCATTGGAGACTAAGTATGAGTTAACTCGTGTTGCGGTCTATGGAAAATGCATGTTATAGTACAATCAAAACGTCTCCAGTGGGTTAATACAGGGCAGACCCAGTTCCTCTTAGCTAACAGGTTAAGTGACCTTGTAGAGGCATTTTGTTAAAAATATGCAAATACATTTAACTCCAGTTAATATCACTCAATATCTGATCACGTATGTAAGTTGTTTTTTCAATGCATATACATCAATCCATACTTGAACCATAGACATGCTGACAATTTATGAGTTATGCTTTGTTTTGTACAGCACTTGTGAGTGGAATGAAAAGTTAGTTTATTTTCATAAATGTTAAAAGTGCCTTGTACAAACAGAGTATTTTAAGACTAATTGAGTACAAATGCTGCAAGGATAATTTTGATCAGCTTCATATACTTTGTAGGTCTAATTTCTTGAAAAGAATTGAATCTTTTGAACAGCTTGCCTGAATTTAATGATGTCACATCAAAATGCAATTTTGCATAATTTATTCTACCCTTGACTGATGAAGCAAGAAAGTCTATTGTTTGTTTCTAAATTATTCATAAGGATGTGATGGAAAATTGTTGGTGCTTGATATAATGTGCTGTATGTTGTGCTATGTAGTAAAGCTGAGTGCACAGATTACATAAAATTATGGTGTGGTGGTTAGTTGAGACCAGAAGCTGGGGAGAGAGAGTGAGGTGTGGAGACATGTTAGGAGTTTTGAATGGTGGTGTTGTAGATGGCTGCATGCAGAGCTTGATGCCAAGAATGAGTGGAAGCCATGGCTTGTGACACCACCAGTGCAGAGAATCTCTTGGTCCCCCTTTCTCGCTCAAGTAATGAAGATAACTGTAAGTAAGACAAATCACTTGACTCTTCTGTGTAGTTATTGAGGTACAGGATGGAATGTTTGTGCAAAAAGCAAGTTGCTGTATATTTTATGGGATATTTTTAATTTACCATGTTCGGTCCAACCGGGTAAAGTAATATTAGGATGGTTTGGTGTGCATATTAAACAAAAACAAAGCTTTTATCATTGTTGACAAAATGTTTCATGTGTTTGCATACGTATAATGAAGTAATCAGTCCAAACCTGTTGATCGATCAAGAAAGTTGTATTCGATCAATAGATCCAGAATTACAAGTGTAGTAATGATTTTAGCTCATGAAATTATTTTGCTTGCCGTAAAATAAAAATGGTGAAGGTATATTTAAAGATTGATTTCAGGATTTGCAAGTCCATCACTTCCCTACATTATCAATACCAAACAGTAGTTTAGTACCTACAAATGGTGTGTTGAAAGTTTGAGAGTCATATGTCACAAATTTGTTGTTTTATGAGAAAAACAAATAACGATATGCTACCAGAATATTGTTCTTTCCGCGATTTTAAATTTTGCTCAAATTGCGGATCACAGTTCGCATGACCAGCGGAGCACACTTGATTGTTAAACGGTTCAACTCCGCGCAACCTTCGGCTAACGGCTGATCGGACAATTTTGAAACTAACAGAACGGCCTGTGCACATTAACATCACTGTGTAAATTTTTAAGTTTAAATGACCAGATTTTCACCAAAACTATGTATCCTACCGGCTACCCAAAGGTTCTATGATGGGTTTTTTTAATTTAAATCTTCACATTGTGAACAATTTGAGCTGATTTCATTCATTTTGCTGTTTCCTGGCGTGCAAATCCCATACTCTGTCTTTAAGTTGTTGTTTTAAGAATATGAAAGTGTTATTAAAGTCTTTATATCCTGAATTTTTCATAGATGTGTTTATCGATCAATAACTAGATTAACTCTGACACATGAAGGAGCTACATGCAAATAAATTTATGGCTCCGATATAAGCTACAGTGTGTCTCAAAAAAAATTGTGCAAGTAAAAACCGCCCTCTTTGGCAATTAGAAAATACGCACGTGACATGATGTTAACATCATCGTCAAGAGCATAGTCTTAGCTTTCAAATACCGTTAGTTTGGTTCAATTTGCTTGTCTTAATCTTGAGACATGTTAATTTAAATAGGATAAAAGGGTAAAATTGCAATTGTGCCACTTTTACT
>JZLH01S0088910.1:9962-24819 GCA_001188425.1 Eucidaris tribuloides | reverse complement strand
AAAATCCCTTGTAAAATTGACACAATTATGATTCCAACCTTCTGTTATTTACATTATATCTCGAGATTAAAACAAGCAAATTGAACAAATCAAATGGCATTCGAAAGCTAAGACTTTGCTCTTGACGTTGATGTAAGCATCATGTCACCAGAGTATTGTCTAATTGCCAAAGAGGGCGCTTTTTTCTTGCAGATTTTTTTGAGACATACTGCAACACATCTCAAAAAACTGTTCAAATGAAAAGCGCCCTCTTTGACAGAAAATACTGCTGTGACACATGTTTACATCAACATTAAGGGCAACGTCTTAAAGATGCTGTTTGTTTTGTTCAATTTGCTTGTTTTGATCTCGAGATATCTTGTAAAAAACAAAACGGTGGAATCACAATTGTGTCACTTTTACAGGAAGAGGGTCTGATGCTATTATTGGCTGTAGTAAAAGTGGCACATTTGTGATTTTACCTTTTTGGGTTAAACTAAACATATCTCAGGATCAAAACGAGCAAACTGGACAGAACAAACGGCATTTGAAAGCTAAGACTATGCCCTTGATGGTGATGTAAGCATAACGTCACATAAATGTTCTTATCATTACCAAAGAGAGCACTTTTGACTTGCACAATTATTTTTGAGACACACTGTATATGATATTTTATTTTGAGAAACACCAGAAACCAGATGAGACTAACCTAGAATATGTTATCGTGTAAGATTATTGGCATCAGAATATAATAAGTGAATGGTTAATTATGTTTAATCACGAAGGATACTTATACCTAATAATTGTGTTGTCAAAAGGATTTTAATAGTGGGTAAGAGGTAGCTATCAATCATAATGTGGGTTATTTAAATCGATAAGTTGTATTATGTATGTAAGCAATTATGATATTATGAACATTTTTCGCCAAGGTGTAGGAATACATTGTAGAAAGCAAGTTTTGATTATTTCTCTTGTAGTCGTGTCCTGGTACGCTGATGTTGCGGTGTACGAGCTGAAATCCTGCAACTTTGAAACAATTTGGCTTTCCGAGGATTCAGTCACTTCGCAAACACGACAGTGGACACTGGAGGACTATGGGTCAATGACCTGGCTTTGAGGGCATGTTGCAACGCCATCTGTGTCGACGAGCATAGCGACAGCGATATCAGACTTAGCTTAGCTACGGTCATCAGTGATGATGTTTATCCTTCGCAGTATCGACAAGGACTTTCGCATTCGTGTTGGGTAACACCGGTGGGGTAGAACTTGAGTATAACTTAATTCAATATATTTCTTTATCAAATTACGTAAAATTGTTGCACAGTGTTTGATGCACTTGTATGAGAAAGAATATGCTAATAAATGCAGACAGAGAAGTCTTGAATTTTGATAGCATGATGGGATGTTACTTCATTGAAGTGATTGTTACAGTATAGTGGCCAGGCTCACAAGGAGTGTATAGCCTAATGTTCATGTATACTGTTTTCTCCCAAATTTTTATTTTGTAATTCTTATAAAAAACACTGAATATCAATTATATAGCTTGGTGTGAAATTAGTAACTTTATTTCCTGTGTCGCTTAAAGCTATTTCATCCACACATACTTGATAAATGATGTGACACTTGCATGAATAAAACAGTCTCTAACCTGTTCCCACTCTGTATCCATATCATCTACTGGGATCTGGCTAAGAATTTCATATCTGTTCTGTAATTCTATTGAGAACATGATTTTATGTTCCTCATTCTTGAGTTTGTCAATGTCATATTTTTTTGCCGATGCCATTTGTCTCCTTCTTTCTTATTTTTAATTTCAGCTTTGCAATGACTAAAGCGTAATAAGTCATATCAAACCTAAATTACTGGCTTTTATCTAAAAGTACTGAACTTGGCACCAGTGTTGTAGTCAAGTCCGGGTCTCTGAGTCTGAGTCTGAGTCCGGGTCTCCGAGTCCCAGTCTTGAGTCCGAGTCCAGCAGTCCGAGTCCCAAGTCCTTACAATCCAAGTCCGAGTCCGAGTCCGACAGTGTATGTGTTATGTTGACAAAACGACAACATTATTCGTAAAAAGGGTTGAAATGGAAGCATAAGGACAACTCACCCTGAGGACAACTCCCCAGGACAACTCTTGCAAGGAGAATTCATATTTTCCTAGAACTGCAAACATTGTTAAACTCCTCAAGGAGAGTTGTCCTCCAGTGGAATTGTCCCAGGGCCCAGGGGAGTTGTCATGTGGGTCATCCCGTGGGAGTTGTTTTGGGGCAAGTTGTCTTGGGGGGGTTGTTGTCATGTGGGAGTTGTCCTTGGGGAGGGGAGTTGCACGGGGGGGGGGCTGTTTTCTGGGGGATGTTGTCAGGTGGGAGTTGTCCTTGGGAGGAGTTGTCATTTGCGCGGGGAGTTGGGTCCTTCCTCATGAAGAAGTTGTCCTTCGATGGGGGGGGGCTTGTATTCTTCTGGGGCGGGAGATCTGGTTGGTTAGGGTGGGAGGTTTCATCGCCGGGGGGAAGGCTGTCCTTGCGGGGAGTCGGTTCTTGTTGGCGGGAATCTGTTCCGCAAGGGAAAGGCTTATTCAATTAAGTGGGAGGTCATCCGCGGGGGGGATTGTTTTCAGGGGGAGTCGTCCCCGGGGAAGGGGCGTTCTGGGGGAACTGGTTCGATTCGGGGGAGTTGCGTTTTTCAGGTGAGAGTTTGTACCTTCCCTTGCAGAACAGTTTTGTCCAGGGGGGGGGGCTTTGTTCTCTTCGGGCGGGCGTGGCGGCGGCGCCTGCGCCCGGATTTTCAGGGTATGCGCGGTCATCCCCAGGGCGAGTTGTTCTTAAGGCGAGTTCCTTTACGGCGGAGGGCTTGTCCTGCTTTAAGGAGGCTTATTTTCCAAAGTGGGAGTCGGTCTGGGTGGGAGTTTGTCAGGTGGTAGTCATTCCCCGGCAGAAAGTTGTTTCCCGTACGGAGTCGTTCCTGGGAAGAAGGCGTTCTTTGAGGGCTGAAAAGGCTGGTCCCATTGGGGGATTTTTTTTTCCAGGGCAGCCATTCCATAAGTTGACTCGCGCGTGACGTTTGAACAAAAATTTCAAGTTTTCAAAATTGCATTACTGTTTATCCAAAAAAACTGGCTTTATTTCAAAAACACACCAAATCTTTAACATGTTTTTTTGAGGGTCAAGGCAATTGGCCAATTACATTTTCAGTTTTTGTTCTGGAAATGGGATTGTTCAATAATTCAATATTTTTATATATTTTACATAATTTCTTTGGACGTGACTCGCGTGGACAGGGAACAGAAAAAAGGTAAGGAATTGGTCACAGTAACTTTATTCAAAATTGATTATCCTATTGAAACTTACAAAAGTTTGGTGATTTTAGTAAGTTTAAGTTTGTGGAAACTAGTAAAAAACTGAAATTACCCTATGCTTAAATTTCATTGGCGTAAAAGTTAAGGAGTCTGCTGCAAAAATTATCCAAATTTTGCGAGAAATGGCCCAAAGAAAATGTGACTCGCGTGACACAAATGCGTGACTCGCATGACACAGTTACTTTTTATAGCTGTCATAAGCGTTTAAAGACTTAAATCATAATGGTATATGAATAAATATGATGTCATTGTGAATACCTTTTGAAAAAGTGTTAAAATTCCAGTTTTTTAGGACAATTAAAAAAATTACCCATTCTTTGACTCACGTGAGACAAGGTTCAAGGTTCTACCACCATTTGACTGCCAAAATACCAAAACTATGCACTTTATTTTTTCAAACAAATAATATGTTTTCTAGACTGAAAATTTATGCTGAATTCATTTCTGAAGTCAGAAATGCAAAATATGCTTTTGTTTTTTAGATTCGTCAACATTTTTTGTGTGTATATGTTGCAGTGTAGCTACTGGGCACATGTAGTCTCAGTTCTAGACCATGCAACTTTTTTGACCTCCATTGTACACTCACTCTCTGACTGTTTTACCTCCAAAGATACTTACTGTGCCTTAAATCCAGATTTTTGTATTATCCAGAGCAGTTCACCGAAGATAGCAGTTTCCTTATCAATATAAAGATGGATTAATCTAAATGTCTGGAAGCCAGAGTAGGGCATATGTTGCCTTTAGAACAGTGTCATAATAAATGCAAATTTTGTGCATACTATTCTGTTTGACAAAGGTTGTTGTTAGCAACCTGGTAGCTTGCTGGAGGCTTGCCAGACACAGCAACAACTAATGTATGCATATTGCATTTTTGGTATAGAAAATGTATTCATAAGAACAGGTGGGTAGTTTTAGAAGAGAAAATATCCATAAATTTCAATACATTATGAAAATAGTAGAATGTACAGGGTGTGTATAAATTTGGGTTCAAAATCAGTAAAATCTAAATTGTCAAAAATTTATTTTGAAAAAAGTATGAACGCAACAATATCAGAAATCTAATCACTTAAGGGGAAATATAAGGGGCATAATTGATTAAATTTTCAGGCCTGTAGCTTGACTGGTTTTCTCAGAATAATTTTTTTGACAAATGCACTTATTTTTTTCACACTTCTCAAAATTAAGGGGTAGGGGTAACATTTTTCCATTTTTCTCCAATTTATTTATTTACATGTAAAATGAAATTATAATGATCTTGTAGCTAATTAAATTTTACATAGGATAAGGGGAAATTTCAGCCCCTAAAATATTTTTACAACATCATTTGGCAGTGAAATGGTGGTCAGATCTTAAAATCCTGTCATGCAATATTTATGAGTGTTTTTCATAATGAAATAGCGCATTCTGGAGATATATGCAAGCATTTGAAAAATATGCTCATGATTTATTCACAATTGACAGAAAAACCTTCATGAAACTCAGATAAGAGCAATCAGTCGTTCACTTATTTTTTGCAGTTTCTTGACAAATTACTCTGGTGTGTGACTTGGTTCGACGCATTACACCATGCTGATCGCGTGACACTTTGAGATTGTTTTCTCTTCAAAGAAATGCAGGGCAAATGAAAAATTTAAACTTCTCTTGGTAATCTACACACCTCTTCACTTACATGCAACAACAGCTGAAAGTCTTTTTATTTTTTAGTAATCTTAAAAATTCCCCTATTTTGTGACTGCGCGTGACATATTTCGCGAGGTATTTATGAGAAAATACTGGGAAAAATACAAATTAGCATTTGGGAAAAATTCTAATGTTATCCAACTTTACTGGAATGAGTATCCCCCTAATGAATGCAGAAAACAAGCATACATGTAAGAAATTCAGCTTTCATTTATTATTGTCTCTGTTTGTGATTTTATACAACCCAAATCTCTTCTTTTTTTACCACAAAGTCATTGTATGTCAGGAGGCTGGTAACTTTTATATTGCAATATGGCTTATATTTAAAAAATCTTTGAGATTTAGATGGTTTCAATATTCTCTTTGGAATCATAGTGACAAACAATCACATACTTCACTTTAATTTTTGAACGTTTGACGTGTTGACCCTTACGTGGAATGGCTGGGGGAGTTGTCAGGTGCATTTTAGTCATCTGGAATTATAGTAACAAATTACTACTCCTTAAAACTGATGTTGTCAGGTATGAGTCGTCCCAGGGGAGTTGTTCTTGGGGGAGAAGTTCTTACGGGGAGCTGTCCTGCGAAGGAGTTATCAAGTGGGAGTCGTCTGCTGGGGAGTTGTCAGGTGGTAGTCATCCCCGGGGGAAGTTGTCCCGCTAGGGAGTCGTTCCCGGGAGAAGCTGTTCTTGAGGGAAGCTGTCCATTGGGGGATTTTTTTTTCCAGGCTAGTTGTCAGGTGCACATTAGTCATCTGGAATTATAGTAATAAATTACTACTCCTTAAATACTTAATATAAAACTATGAAATGCATGATTCATTAAATACATTTGTATTGGTATATATTTTTTTCTCTATGGCAAATAGTTACAGTGCCCTTTATGGTTCAGTGATACAGTTCAATTGCTCTGTTATAGACTCAGTTCAGGTTTGTTCTAAAAACAGTTCTGTTTGTTGAATAAACACTATTTTAAAATTGAGGCATATGCTTTTTAGTGCTCTTATCCTGTAAGACACAGCACTTGCATTAAATATAGAATTATAGATCTATGCTCTCTATCATCAGGTTTAACACTAAGATAGGAGATACCTGACAGGTATCTGGTATACAGGATGGTGTGGAAACAAGTGGAAAAATGCGTCAAAGCATGGCAAATGCTCCATTTTTGCAAAACCCATTGGGACTCGCTTGGGACTTGGCCCAAGTCCAGCCCGTGTCCGAGTCTGTGTCCGAGTCTGAGTCCGAGTCCTAAGCTCCGAGTCCGAGTCCGAATCCGGGATTTTCGGACTCGAGTCCAGTCTCGAGTCCTACAACACTGCTTGGCACAGATATTGATAATTGTATAATTAACAAATTTAGATATTGGGCCTTCTAGAATTTGGCTCAGGAGAGCCATGACAGCCATTTTCCAAACTGGCCTGTATTTCATATTCCCGTAGTATATGATGTGCCATTCAGTGCCCATTTATAATAAAATTGGGCACCATAAGTAAATAAACTTTGCTATAACTAATTAGGAATCATTTCTAGATATCATTTCAATCAAATTATCACTAAATTTGCCAATTTAAAGATTGTGTCGTTGATTTGCAAGTCAAAAAACATCTATATGAATGAAATCAGCTGAAATCATATCCAATGTGAAGATTAATATAAATAAACACCTCTCATAGAGACTTGGGGTAAAATATTGAGTTTTGGTGAAAATCTGGACGGTTAAACTTCATTCTTTTTCAAATTACTCAGAAGCATTTTCAAAAAATCCGCGACATCAAACGTGCACGTGCCGTTCCAAAATTGTCCGATCAGCCGTTAGCTAAATGTCATGTGGAGGTTAGCCGTTTGACCAATCAGTGCGCTGCGCTGGTCTTCCGACGTTACACAATAACCGCGATTCGCAGTTTGAGCAAAATTGAAACTCACGGAAAGAACAACATTCTGGTAACATGTCGTCGTTAGTTTTTCTCATAAAACGACAAATTCATGACGTATGGATCTCAAACTTTCAACACACCATTTGTAAGTACTAAACTACCGTTTTGTATTGATAATGAAGGGAAGTAATGGACTTGCACATCCCTGACACAATCTTTAAAGAGATTTTTATCAAATAAAAAAAATTTATGGCAAAATTTGAAAAATGTTAAAGTAATGCTTTGCAAAATAATTCATGATGTTCCCAACTTGAAGACCACAAAATCTTTGACATGCAACATTAAATTTGTACAACAACAAAATTATTTTGATCGTAATAATGATAGATGATGATAATAAGAAGAAGAAGAAGAAGAAGAAGAAGAAAAAGAAGAAGAAGAAGAAGAAGTAAGAATACTAACAATCATCATCATAAATAATCTGAAATGTCATGATTATATAGTTTTGCAAAAGCCGTCTGAAAGTTTTGTGAAGACACAACTTATTTTACGTAATTAGCAGTGGCATAGACAGAAAATTTCGCTCAGTCGTGTGGAAATTGTATTGACTGCGGTGGCCTACAGTTGATGGGGCCATGGCAGTAATGGCGACTTGCCTGCTGCCCTTATGCAGTGAACATTCTTGCCGGATTCGTCTATATATGGAGAGCTTGCAATCAAACGGGGCTAAATCCATTTTGATGAATTTGGAGAAAAGGGCATTTCTTTGAGCTGTCAAACAGGATAATAAAAATGCCTGCTAAATGGAGGAAAAGCATATTAGTGTCAAGAAGAGATGTGCTTTGCAAACTTAAAGTAATTAATGAGTCATATACTATGAAGCTATGGGAAAGAGTGGTGAAAGCTAGGCTGAGAAATAAAATGCCATGTGTTCATCCTGAATCATTCTAAAATTAATGAGTATTTGTGTGAGTACTTGTACCTATGTACATGTATGTGCCTAGTACTATTAATGTTACAGTGTAAAGTAATATACTTATTATTATTATTGTTGTTATTGTTATTATTTTTACCATTATTTATTTCATTATTTTTATTTCATCACCATTATAATTTTTGTCTTTTGTTTCACTTCATCGATTTTGCAGTCTTCAAATTGTTAATGTCATACATTATTTTGCAACAAATTACACTGAAAATAATTTGTACAAGTACTAAAGCGTTATTTTCAAATGTTTCTTTTTTTAGCTTAAATTTGGGTATTATTTATCTTTCATACAAACCTCTTCAAATCAGCATCTTTAGTAATGACTTGATAAAAACGATCTCTAGAAATGATTTCTTATTAGTTATAGCAAAATTGTAATGTACATATATATGTTGCCCAATTTCACTATAAATGGGCAAGGAATGGCACATACTATACTTCAGGAATTCTGAATGGCAGCCTTTGTGGAGGGCCCAATATAAATTTGTGTAAATGACGTGATCGCGGGTAGTCCTCATGCAACTTAAGCCGACACTATTCTAGAGTCAAGTAAACGGTACAAGGATTCTACTGTGAAAATTTGGTAGTCAAACATTGACTCATTCTAAAAACAACTTCCATCAGTATGCTTTGTGCCAGACAAATCTGTTGTGTAGCAGTCTATGGAATCATATTTCTATCGGGGATAACAAAATGCTAGTATGTTCAGGATTGATTCGGGCATTCGGCTTTAGTAAACAAATCCAAGATACCGGTAAATCCTTCCAGATACACTGAAGCTGGTGTATCGATATCTTTTCATCCGAAACAATATAATGTCTGGCAAATCCGGGGAGAACGTGACAATAATCCTCATGTAACCACCTGTTACATGTACATGTCAGATGCATCAAACGATAAGGCATGATTTAAGTTTTCATGTTGTACAGAAACATCCTTCCAGATACACTCCAGCTGGTGTATCCATATTTTTTAACCAGTTTGGTTTGAGAGGCACTTTTATCTTTCCCAATCATGCCACTGCCCTTTAATCAACATCTGTGCCAAATTTTGGGCTTTTAGACATAAATGAACAATACTTTGACTTATCTGCCAGACTATAGGTTGACTCAAGGGAATATAAACCTATGAAATTTTCTTTAAAAAGTCTGCACAGAATATTCATTTTCTTCATTGTCACTGGTCTAAAATGTGTGCTTTTTGGGACAGAATGATTAGGAAGTAATATGTTCCTTACCCACTGTTTAACTGAAAAGTTTATCATTCTCTGGGCTTCTGTTGAAGCCCGTCATCTCTTAACCGGTTGAAGACTACACACGACATGTCTCGTCACAAGGTCTATGGGAAATGCATGTTAAAGCAAAATCAAACCATCCTCATTGGGTTAATGTGTGCATGACATATAGGGCTTCTGTACAAGCCATCATCCCCAAGGGGTTAAAGTTAGTATTGGATGTGGCTACTTCTGGATTATAGATACTATTTGTAGCATGATGTATTGTATTCTGTCTGTTTCTTGTTCTTAATTCTGCAATTTATGGAAAATGGGGTTCAAAATGAATCAAACAAATGATGCTGGTAATTATAACAAGGATGAGGAGTTTAACTTACTATGTTGAAAATAAAACATAAGGGAAACCATGTTGGCAGAAATCCACTTGAAAACGAGAAGCACTGAAACCAGAAACATGTGACAAACACGAGATACAATTGGTCATTGCCACATATTTGTCCGGGGGGGGGGGGGTAAGGGTGGGGGGGTTGGGGACTTAGTATAATTGTGTGATACATATGAGCCATGGTTAAGACCC
Organism: Eucidaris tribuloides; assembly: GCA_001188425.1. NCBI lineage: Eukaryota > Metazoa > Echinodermata > Echinoidea > Cidaroida > Cidaridae > Eucidaris > Eucidaris tribuloides. The sequence goes on along the minus strand of JZLH01S0088910.1, from coordinate 15,140 downwards.
CCATTTTCAGCCCTGAATTTCAGTTCCAGAGCATCACAATTTTTAAAGCCACAGATAATTTCTATTATTTCTGTTCCAGAGACCCCCAAATTTACCATTTCTTGTACCAATGCACCCTGAATTATAATTGCGTGGTACATATGAGCCGTGGTTAAGACCCCCATTTTCAGCCCTAAATTTCAGAAGCCACAGATAATTTCTATTTTTTTTTCAGTTTCAGAGACCCCCAAATTTATCATTTCTTGTACCAATGCACCCCTAAATGGCTGTTCCAGAGCATCATACTTTTGTTTCGCGAATGATTTTGGCCCAACCGCGTCGTTTGGGCCAGAGCATGCACATTCAGCATGGCATGCAGTTCCAAAGCATAGCATTTTGAGGTTTCTAAGGTCTCAGCTCCAGTTCCAGAGACCCCATTTTTTTCACTCAAACCAGTTCCAGAGCCCCCGACTTTTTACTTCAGTGTGGCACATACAACCGTATGTATCACACTGTACATGTAAGTCGAGTACCCCTCTCCCCCCCCTCCCCCCAGGATTTGTATTCCTTTCAGCTTAACTACAACAGTATAGTACTTCTACTAGTGATGACTATGAATGTTACTGCTACTACTAATACTGCATGTTAACTGCTACTACTACTAAGCAGGGGCGGCACGGGGGCAGCCGCCCCCTAGTTTTCAAAGTTATTAAAATCATTCCCCCCCCCCCCCCACATTGGTATTGCCCAGGTATTTCTCAAGTACTTTCTAGTATTTCCCTGTACCTCCATATATACAGGGCTCCACACTAACTTTTTTTTCCTGCCTGCCCTTTGGGCAATTGAAATTATCACTTTCAGATTTTTACTTGCCCGAATGAAAAATTTACTTGCCCAAAAGTAAACAATAAACAAAACCATTAAAAATGATTTTTTACTCATTGTTAACAATAAGGCTTTTTTATAGCATTGGGCTTTTGTTATTTTGATTCTAGGGGTTGCAAAGGTGTGATTTATGAAATTGAAGAGTCATTAAATGAAATACAATGAACAAAAAAAATGCTGAAATTTAGTATCAATTGATTAATTATAAAATTAATTACTTAAGTTAATTTAAGACGTTTTTTTTTGGGGGGGGGGTAGATTTTTTGACATGTTTTGCTCATTTCATGATCAAAATTTTACTTGCCCCGGGCAATCGGGCAAGTGTTCGTGTTGAGCCCTGATATATATCTGCGGAGACTTGCCTGGCCGAAAAATTATTGAATTTCCTGGGAAATAGCCAACCTTGACTGCTGCTTTGCAGCTGTACTTCATTGTAACTGTTTTTCATTTAGGCTGTGTTACTTGTGATATTATCTGTGATAATTTAGATTTCACTGGAATCTATACTTGAATGTCATTCAAAAACAATACATAACAAAAACAAAACAAAATCATATAAGTTTTCTGGTTTGAGTGACTCCATTTCTCAGAAGGCTGGAAAGATTATGTAAATCATGAACTCAATTTGTAAATAGTAACATTTAAAGTGAATAAACTGCATGAAAAGTAGCTAAAATCAAATTTAATATAGGGTCAATCCACATCAATTCAACCAATTGTCAAGACATGTTGTCCCCCCCCCCCCCACTCTCTATTTTTTTTGTAAGACTGGCACCAAATTTTTCCCCAAGTGTCTGACTCAAAGCTCTGAAATATTTTAGCCTTATATGGTTGCTAAGATATGACCATGCCTAGCAACCAATGCACACTCAAACGAATGGGCTTACCAAATTTAGCATTTTTTTAAATTAGCTCTTGTAGCCAGAGTAGACAAGCTAGAGAATTTATTGTTTGGAAATGGAGAGAACCTCATGCCTTCTGTATTAGAAATTTACTACCACTTAGATTTGACTTTTGGCTTTTGCACAGGAGGTCACCGAAAATGGCCTTAAGTGTCAAGATCAATTTTTGGAGCATGTTTGGAGGATCAAAGCTACAGCATGAAAAAAGCTCAGGACCCAATATCATGTCCAAAAATAAGCATGATTGTGCAAGTCGCTTTTACATAGAGCGCCCCCAAATTTTGACCTTTTACGGAAATCAACCAAGTTCAAGGTCAATTTTCACCCCTAGTCCGACCTAGGAGCAACACCATTTTTGTTCAAATGATAGACAGTTATCTATATTTTCATGGGTTCCCCAAGAAATTTTGCTACAGAAATATATGCCTGATTAACACTGTTCAAAATGGCTTTTAACACTATAAAATTGTTAGTCTAGGTTGTAGGTTGTTCTTGGTTTTTCTCCTTACAGCAGTAGTCTAGAAGTTTAGACTAGATTTGAGTCTAGAAATTTAGATAATATTGTAGCAAACTCACAGTTCATGATCAATCTGACTGGGGAGTAAAGGTTGAGTCAGGATGGGGTAGGGTAAATAAAAGAACAGTCTGTGAACAAGGCTATGGAACTGAAATCATTTTTTTTTAATATTTGGCTCAATTTCATTGTCTTAGCTCATTTCCCCTGCCCCAAAATTGAGCCAAGTCTAATTCCTTAACCACAGTGATCTGTATTGCCTTTGGACAAACTATGTCCACATTTTCCACCAGACACTTGCAGCAACATTTGGTGTGAGTTTAAAAAAAAAACTGTGAGGGGTGAGGTGATACCCATCAGTTGCAGGGTTGGCATATTTCCCGGTCCAAATCTTATTTCCCACCCAATCGTCCGGGAAAATATAAATTTCTCCCATTGACTTTGTACACAAGAAGGCAATTTTCTATCGGACAGTGTCCGGGAAATATGACAGAAAGTGGGAAATATGCCAACCCCAGGCCCGTAACCAGAATTTTTTTTGGGAGGTTCGAAAATCTGAGTGACAGGACCTTTTGCGAGGGAGCGAAGCGACCGAGCGGGGGGAGAGTCTGGGAGGGGGGTTTCCCCCCTCCCATACATATAGCAGGGAAAATTTTGCATTTTGAGCCCCCAAAACAGCATTTTGATGCCTATTTTTTACAGGTATAACGGCAGTATGATTTTCTCCAAATAGCAATAAATGTGGGGAGGGCGAGTGAAGGATCACACCCTATGCAGAACGTGACGTTTTTCTCATACCCCTACTAAAAAGTTGACAAATTAAAAAATTCTAAAAACATAATGCAAGAATATGTTTAAACAGTAGCACAAGGCACTACAAAACCATTAAACATACACAATATTCAATTTTGCACACCTCGTGCGAAAAATTGCTAGGCTATATGTCAAGTTTTGCATGCGTAGCGTGCCGAAAATTTTGACATTGTACTACCACGCCGATAAAAATATTGGGGAAAATATATTGTTTTGCCCCCGCCCCTAAAAAAACTGATGAATTGAGAAATGATATGTTTATAACAAGCAATATAAGGCACTACAAAACCACTAAACTTATACATTATTCAATTTTACGGCACACCTTGCGCGAAAAATTGCTAGGCTATATTTCAAGTTTTGCGCACGTAGCGCGCCGAAAATTTTGACATTGTATTACCACGCCAATGAAAATATTGGGGCAAATATTTTGTTATGCCCCCTCCCCCCCAAAAAAACTGATAAATTGAAAAAAATATATATGTTAAAAAACAGCGCAAGCACTGCAAAACCATTAATTGTATCATTCTATTCCCACGCCAATGAAAATATTAGGGCGGACATATTGTATTGCCCCCCCCCCCCCCAAAAAAAAATGACAAATTGAAGAATGATATGTTTCACAAGCAACGTAAGGCACTTCAAACCATTACACCTACACAATGTTCTGGGGGTTTTTCGCGCTTTGCCAGAAAAATTCTTTACATATTACTGCAATTTTGCATACGAAGCGCGCCGAAAATTTTGACATTTTTCTTACTTTTGCCCCCTACAAATAAACTTACAAATTGAGTCATTCTTAAAACATAATGCAAGAATAGCGCAAAGCATTACAAAACCATTAAACTTACACAATGTTCAAGTTTTTGTGCGCTTTGCGAAAAAAATTGTCTGCATGTGTATTATTGCAATTCTGCGCCCGGAGCGTGCCAAAATTTTTGAGATTTTTCTTATTTTTGCCCCTCCCCCCCCAAAAAAATGACAAATTGAATCATTGATCTTTAACACGTAATCGAAAATAGCGAAAGGCAATACAAAAAGCATTGAACTATTACACAATATTTAATTTTGCCGGCACGCCTTGCCCGAAAAATTACTAGCCTATCATTGCAAGGGTTTCCGCAGCGCGGGATGCCGAAATTTTTGAAATATTATTACCACGCGCAATGAAATATTGCCCCCCCCCCCCCTTAAAAAATAGATTGACGCACCTGCGTGTTGTGCCGTTTTCTCTGACTTTATTTATTTTATTTTTTATTTTTTTTTTGTTACCGAGCGAAACCCCACAAAAACACCCCAACCCACCCCCCATTTGGTCGCCGCGGGGGGTGGCGGGGGGGGGGTGGGGCGTTCGTTTCGAACCCCCTGAACCCCCCCTGGTTACGGGCCTGAACCCTGAGTCCAGTTGATTTGACATGGATTGACACTGATAGAAAACGCACCTTAGCTTCCACACCACCATTTGCACCATCTCGAAATTCAATTTCCACTACATCTAGCCATTCAGCTCTCGTCCAGTTGTAGATTTGAACTCTGTGTTTGTCTGTGTCAACCTATTTGAAACAAAGCATGGAAAATATAATATCATTTCATCATTATAATTACATGTATGTCTTTGCCCTGAAGGGGCAGGAGGCATTATATTTGCAGGTTGTCCGTCTGTCCGTATACCCGATTTCGTTAATGTGGTATCTGAAAACGCCTGGGTGGATTTGATCATACACAATGAGGTGTAGATGAACTGATTAGATTTTGGACAAAATCTGCCAAAGGTCAATAAACTTTGCATAAATTAGCCTATTTCAGGGATATCTATAGCCAGAGGGTCAATGGTGTTGTGACCTGGCAAGATGTTTAGTAATGGGCAGTGAACATTTCTGCAAGGTTAAAGCCTAAGTTTAGTTTTGGGGATTTTTTTGATATTTGAAAGCTTTATGCCCAAAGGTCATATCACACCAATAACAGATTCTGAATGTCTTTTGTTTTTTTAAAATTAAGTAATGAAAAATCTCAGGGGTGGGGACCCCCAAGATTTTTTGGTACCCCCAAGATTTTGAACTATATTTTACATTATAGCATCCAAAG
>JZLH01S0088874.1:12273-22624 GCA_001188425.1 Eucidaris tribuloides | reverse complement strand
TGCTCATTCCATATCTTTGGCGAAGTAAGGATAGCTTTGACAAAAACAAGAGACATTTCAAAAAATATTGATTTGATTTGGAATGATATTTGTGAATGATACCTTTTGACATATGTATCACTCCCCTTCCGTTCTTCCCATTATAATTATCGTTGTGACTAACCATCATTCTGTTTATTCAAAAACTAAGCAACAAAACTGAATTGATAAATATGAAATGGAACGATCTTACTCTACATATCACAGATTGATTCGAATATCACCGCGGAAAGGGGCTCTGCTGCTCCGCCATTTTATGTACCATTGTCTTCAATATGTCTGAAATCCATAAGAATCTATTCCTGCATTTTAAGCTCTATCTTATAGAGGCAGAAATTGCAGCAAATTTGTGCTAAGCTTTAAACTGTTTTCAACTACACAGTCTTCATACTGGGGCAGTCATATTTCTGACATCATTGACTCATTAAACTTACAGATGTAATTATCGATGACGTTTATTTTATGAAGATCTTGTTATTAAGATTACAACCAACCTCGCTACCTATGGAACATGGTGTTTCGAATGGATTCCCGCGCATTGTGGCTTAACGTCATAACGAAGAGTGGACAGCGCGGCACAAGCCAAACTAGGCTTTGAATAAACAACTAGAAATTTCAAATTTCTTTGTGCTAATCTAGAAGGTCTAACTTATAATCTCATGGGGGGCTTATATAGTGAAAATGAGAAAGGTGCTGTAAGATATTTCTCCCTGAAGGAGTGTAAAAAATGTCGTCAGCCTATCCTCTTTCATCGCAACCTTTGTAAATTAAATAACAGTAAATATGAAATGATTTGCAATCACGTCTCAAGAATGGGAAATTACGCATTGTAATTCAAATTTACATGTGACAAAATGAATATCATGAACAGGATTTGCCTCGTTGCCGCGTTTGAAATGATAACCCAATCATTATTTATTGTATGTCTTAGTTACTAATATTAGAAAGAGCATGTTGTTCCAGAAACACGGAGTGAACGAACAGAATTAATACATGTTTATTGAATTCACAAAGTTTTATTCACCAATAGGCTTTGGTAGAGCTCTAACGTACTATTACACTACAATTTATCTATACATTGTGATAATCTGACGGTTGCACACCCATAAATGTGTTCTCGTCTGGTCTATGAGAAGGAAAGATTAATATTAACAGATCGTAATTTTTGAAAATTTTGATTCTCTTTTTGTAATTTGTGTATGTTATGGTACGTTTTTGTATAATAATTGCATAATGGTTATAACATTATGGACAATTTTTAGATCAATAGAATAACGTGGCATCCGGCCCCGACATACTAGTGGTTCGGGTCTAACTATACCTACCCTCATCTGAAGTGTGTAGTTGAGCAGGAAAAAAAGCCCCCCTGTAAAAACCACGGGGGATGGATGTGTGGGTTGAACCTGGGCATCTAGATAGGTATGATCTTTTTTGCTAAGCAGCCACGTATGATAAATATTTATAATGAAAAATCTGACATTATGAAATTAATTCAATTTAAAAACTAATTATTGGGACGACATCGGAAATACTTTCAAATCTGAATAAAACGTATAATACCAACAACAACACACCACTCTTTATATAAAGCGATTACGAGACCGATCGCTATGGAGCCGCGTTTGGGTGGACTGCACAAATCGGGCTTTGTGTCTAAAAATTAATTTTGTAACCTAGTCAGAAATATTAGGATTGGTTTTTTTAAAGTCAACGCTATAATTCCCCTTATTTCGTATAATCAAAAAAAAGGAACAATCCAGAAAATACTGGACTATTTCAGGAACGATAGGATACGATTGAGAAATCGATGCTATCAGTTACTGGACGAACGCGACGCAATGATCATTAAATACAGTGCACAAGATAGAACTCGTCGGCGCGCACGCGAGCCTCTTATTCATTACAAGATGTACGGGAACCGGGATGCGCAGTTGCGGAAAATAATCCCTGCTTTTTAGCATTTTCGTAAAGTTTAATATGACCGGTTTACGATGAAGCGGATCCGACTCGACAAACTACGTAGTTGGGAGTTTGGCCAGACCAAACCCATATCACCGTATGTATTCAAGGGTACTTATGCGATTAATAACTGGAAGTAATAATGATCGAAATACTCCAAATCAGTTTATTTAGTCTAACATACCTCAAATTTAAATCCGTCTGGAATCATTGTGTTCGCTTCTGCTACGTGGTTTAACACATGTGAATTGTATACTTGCGAAACTTGATGTAAGCTAACGACTACGTGCCATAACTAATAGAAAAACTACGATATTTAACTCCGCGTCACTGACGATCGTCCTAACCGATGAGTACTCGAGTTCCAAGATCCTTTGTCAAGGACATAACTCCTTTATCCCTAAATTTTGCTTAAATTTTGTCCGAATTCTTCGATAATTTTGTGTGTTCATATTCTAGAGGGACGACTAGGAATTTTTAAAGTCGTTATTTACCTATGCAAACCTAATGCTATTTGAAATCTCTCGCGGCAGAACTGTAAAAATTGATTTCCCGTGGTTTGGGGGACCGTGTTACCGTACGTATTGATAACATTCCGTCACAAAACGTCACGAAAATTATAGTCTATCTTCGAGACTCCGTACCCAAATCTGTGCCGCACAAAAAAAATGACGCCTGCCGCCACGCACTGATCAATAACAATACAAATTGTGCGTGCTTCCGGTCCTGTCTTGCTATATTCATCCTAGCAAGAACAGGGGGTGTTTTATGAAAGGTCTTGTCGGATAAAATATCCGACAAGTCCGTTTTTTTTTTGGCCGAGGAGCACCGCGCACTGACTACTGTTACTATGGTTGTTGTTGTTGTTGGTTTATTTCCGTACAATAAATCAAATACAATTCAAATAAAATAAATATACAAATGAAATACGGCTGGTAGCCAATTTCACCTCCCACTGCAGGCCTAATTGTAGTTGCTGGTCTTCCATGCAGCCAGTTTATAACAATGAACAAAAAAATGATAAAATAACATAATTATGTGACCCGTCACCACGAAATCCCAACAAAGTCGCACACCCCAAAACTAGGGAAAATGCAAAACAGTAATAAGGATGGACAAAATGAAAATAAAATGTCTTCAAAAGTCAAAGTTGTATGATATTCAATCTCGCTTTGAAAAACCTTAAATATTCGGCTCGGTGTAAAAATGTCAGAGGTAAAAATGTCAGAGGTAATAATGTCAGAGGTAAAAATGTCAGAGGTAATAATGTCAGAGGTAAAAATGTCAGAGGTAAAAATGTCAGAGGTAATAATGTCAGAGGTAAAAATATCAGAGGTAAAAATGTCAGAGGTAATAATGTCAGAGGTAAAAATGTCAGAGGTATAAATGTCAGAAGTAAAAATGTCAGAGGTAAAAATGTCAGAGGTAATAATGTCAGAGGTAATAATGTCAGAGGTAAAAATGTCAGAGGTAATAATGTCAGAGGTAAAAATGTCAGAGGTAAAAATGTCAGAGGTAATAATGTCAGACGTAAAAATGTCAGAGGTAAAAATGTCAGAGGTAATAATGTCAGAGGTAAAAATGTCAGAGGTATAAATGTCAGAGGTAAAAATGTCAGAGGTAATAATGTCAAGTCAATAAAGAAAAAGTTGCGAGATACAACCATGTGAATTCTTTTCTAGACAAATTGTAGCTCTTAAAAGAAGCCCAACTCGACTTTCGGACAGAGCTCTGTCTCATCAAGTGCAAGTGTAAACGCAGCTTAAAAAACACAGAGAGGTGAGACCCAAATTCATGTGTGATTAGCTGAATAGGGAAATGAACGGAGTTCTTAGAACAGTTATTGAATAACTCGGGCCGGATTGGTTGCAGAAAGCAATGTAAGGATTAACTCGCATCATGTTCGAGGAACAAAGGAGACACGAATGTAACAAGTACTGAGTGTTGTTCATGGTATGCACTAAGCTGGTCATGGTGTAGAGAACATCCAGAACTCTCTGAGCTTGAAACCGGAGCTTTGATGCGTGTACGTGAGTATCATGGCCTCTCTGAGTGCGGCGTTAACCATGATGGGATTCATAGTTCGTTCTTCCAGCGGATGCGGTTTGCTGTCGTGTGAGCTTGGCTATGGCAGAACCTCCAATCTAGCCTACGAACCGGTGCTGATGTTTTTTATTCTTGTGCGAGTTTCTGTTCGTTTCGCCAATGTATACTAGCCGCAACGACATGGATCTGGTAAACACCGACAGGGACATGGGATTCTTTGTCTTTGTGTAAGTGACTGTCTTGAATCTTAAAGCGTGACGGTACAATTTGACAGAAGAAAACACGCGATCTTGAAGATGCGGCCAAGTAGGGTAGCAATTGAGAAACTTCTTCTTTGTTTTTGCGTGGCTGGAAGTCAGTTTCTTGATCTCGTGCAGGATCCATTGCAGGACAAGCTGATGACGTGTGGAAGATTCTCTGTTTGATGCGGCGTCTGTCGCTGATGTCAATGGGCACGCGAATGAGTAGGATGAACTGACGGTTGATGCAGCATGTGGAAAGGAGCGGTAATGTAGAATAATCTTCTTGTGGAGTATCTGCATAGACCGTACCGAGAGACCATCGTGTTCTTGGAAGACGAGACATCAAGAAGGTAAGGTCTTCTCCTCTTTCTCATGTGAATCCTGATGCTGTGGTGCTGCTTGTTCAGGTGTTCAAGAAAAGGTGATTAGATCGTTGAATGCCCAATGACGAACGGTGATCGGCACACCTAACGGAACCAGAGAAGTAGGTTGCAGTCACATGAATGATGCTTTGCTCAAACTCTTCCATAAGATATTGCCAAGACCGGAGAGGGGACCAATGGGAGCTCTTCATGCTCAAGAATCATATCTCGCCACTGAAAACAATTGAAACATGCACAAAACAAAGTCTGAATGGTAGTGAGAGCATAGATCTTCAGCGTGAGTTCTCTTCCAACTCTCTTGAACAAGGTCGCATGTTTCTTTCACTAGGAGCAATGAAGAGGGAATATCACTCGAAGGCTGAAGGAACTGTTCAGGGCTGAAAGCGTTTGTGGATAAGATCGATGAATGTTTCAGAGTTTTCCTAGTGGTGTGTTCCGACAATGGTTCCGATCGTGAGATGTTGGCCAGTTGTAGGTGGGAGAGCCTCTGAAAAACAATCGGCGATTGGTAACTGACTCGTAATCTGTAAACCAAAGGAAATGGACAGACGGAAGTCAGAAGAACGTAGGTCTGTAAGTTCTTGAGATCCGTCACAACGTTGTACGTGGCAAGGCGTTGAATGGTCTTTTTCTCGATACTGGATTGGGTCGCGTTTGAAGTTTGCGTATGTTGACATTGAATAGTTGCATCAATCTTTGTTTTATAAGCTCGCGGTCCATCACGCCGTTGAGTGCCCTTTCCCATGAGGAAGTGTAATTATATGTCCCGCGACTCACGAGCTGACTGTACTTCTTTAATGACAATTAGGTTGGATTTTGCCTGGAGATTAGTTTGGCAAATCTGACGCGGGATAGTTGCTGTGCGCTGGTAAACCATAGAGCCACAGTTCAATATTTTGATACTCCTCACAGATTTTGGAAGGTTTGCAAACTCATCCCAACGAAAGTTACTCGTTCTTCAGTGTGGATAGGTCCGTTGCTCAGTTACGACGTGTTAGTTGGTGCGAGTGTAGGCTGGACTGCTGAGAATAACACCAAATTCTGAGTGTTTGAAACGTTAGAATCGAAATCTCTGGGCTGAACATTGTCTGAATAACTTTGAGAATCAGAAACTAGATTTATTGCGAAACACTTGGATAGATATTCTGGTCATTATGCCAGTTGTTCCTGTGGTGGGATACGGCTTCAAAGATGGCTGTACTTGCTTTGTTGTAAATCGAATGAGTTGGTAGAAGCATGGTTGTCATGTATGGTTAACCCCGGAGGTATGATGTCAGAGTCGCGGCATCGTTTGAGGAAGGTGAGGTTGTTGAGAAGTCTGGAACGTTGTTTATGGATCCGTTCTAGCCGTTTGATGGTCTTGAAAACAGGCTTTCCGTAAAGCTGAGTAATGTATTGTTGGTAGGTTTGCATGGTGGAGATATATAGTAGAAAAGGTTTGCGGAGAGTACACCATGTGAATTTCTTTCTAGAAAATTTGGTAGCTCTTAAAGGTAATAATGTCAGAGGTAAAAATGTCAGAGGTAATAATGTCAGAGGTTATAATATCAGAGGTAAAAATGTCAGAGGTAATAATGTCAGACGTAAAAATGTCAGAGGTAATAATGTCAGAGGTAAAAATGTCAGAGGTAAAAATGTCAGAGGTAAAAATGTCAGAGGTAAAAATGTCAGAGGTAATAATGTCAGAGGTAAAAATGTCAGAGGTAAAAATGTCAGAGGTAATAATGTCAGAGGTTAAAAATGTCAGTTGAATAAAACTATAGAAACTCACATACATATACAGACACACAGTTTTGTCCCTTCCTTTGTTTCGGGTATCCCACAACTCACAAGTAAAAAGGAATGAAGTCGTCATTAAACTCTTTTGTTTTCTGTACCCGCTAGGTTTATGTAGGAGTACAGACACATAAACACATCAGTCCTTTGCAACCTCCTGTTCTTCGGACACACTTCCAAATTGTATTATACTTTCCTTCAAACTGTTCATTGTACATATTACCCTCAAAAATTATTTTTACCCCACCTTAATCAGACTTAATCACCTCCAATATCCTCTTTAAATGTACTACCCGAACTTTGTAGCACACACTACATCAGAATTCGACTCCCAAAATAGATCATGTTCAGGGGCGGCGCCAGGGTAAAACCTTACGAGGGGCGAAAAATCGGGGGAAATTTTGACGCCCCCCCCCCATTTACTAGCCACATTACAAGTAAAACAGCATCCGACAAACGGGGGGGGGAGGGAAGGTGGGGGAAGGGGGTAGTGGGTCGACGACAACCAAAACCTTTTTTTGACCGCCAATTTTTACCTGCCAAATTACAGGCCAAACAGCATCCGACACGCGGGGGCAGGGGGGCGACGACGACCAGAACTATTTGTAGCCGGCCAAGAAAAATACCATCCAAATTAACAACAAAAAAGGGGGTGAGGTTTTTTTTTAGTTTTAGAAAACCGGTAAAATCCACGTTATTTTCATTAATTTAAAAAGAGGGGCGGCAGCCCCCTGCCCCCCCCCCTCTATTTTGCATGCAACCCCTGACCATACGAATGAGATGAGGGCCAAGCTACTGTCAGACTGTAAAGCGCGCACTTCTGTGGAATGTGGTAGGAACGGTTAGCCTTTAATGTTGATAACTGAACGAAAGGAATCTATACAGCTGCAGTGACAGGTCTGGTGTTTCCCCGAAACTTGTAAAGGGAAAACTTCATAAGACTATCTTTCATAATTCTGGCTTTAATAGACGCAGGCCTACGGCCATAATTGTAGATGTCCAGAAATAATTATTTTTCTTTTTCAGTAAGAACATAGGATCAAGATTCTTTGTTCGAAAAGTTTGTGCCACGCCAAAGGTCTGTGAGGTGTTTATGCCCCCATACACAATCACTTATTCGTCAATTAATTGATCGTGTATGGGAGTCTTTACAGTGTACAGTGTTGTAAACCCTCTCACATTTGGCGGGAGTATCACGCATATGGCGGGAGATGGACTCCACCGTTTCCCGCCGTTCCACCACGCCCTTCCTCCCGCCGATCATGTAAATCACCCACTTTATGAAAAAAAAACCCGCTAAACGTGTAAAATGACAATATCCTGCTCTAAATTATGTTAATATTGTGAAAAGGAACTACCTAACGTGTGTGTATTTTTCAACGAATGCTACATACCAGCTATTGGTGGTTCGTTAGCAAGAGGTACTTGACAAACCATTGATAGTACATTATGTACCAATCCTGCCAAGATTTCCCTGAATGGACTCGTAATTTCTGTGCATGAGTACTGACTAGTGCCTAGTGATTGGTGATCGTGATGTGATGTATCGGAAGTAAAGTACTTTCTTAAAGAGTTTCGTATCTAGACCTTATTAGTCGGTTGCACCCTGGACCCTACTACATGGTAGCACGATGCGGTATGTGGTCTACGGGACAAGGGGCCCCGCGCGGGGGTCAATGTTATTACAAGATTGACACCATGCTTGTACACAAAAATGCGTACTAAATAACGGTTGTTCTCATCCCCCTTGTGGTCTGAAAATGGGGGTTAGAACAAAAAGGAAAAAAGGCTTAACAATTTACGCAAAAAGAGACTCTGAAAAGACGCCAAAACACAAAAAAAATGACTTTTGAGACTGTCTAAATTGGTGATCAGCGGGGGGGGGGGGGGGGGGGGAGAGAGTCGGGAAAAATCTTCAAAAGGACGAGTCAAAAACAAATGATGCGCGCCCCCATTGCCCTATCTGAAATCTTCCTAAGCCTATGTATGCGCGCGTTTAGTGAAAAGGATATCAAAGTCCGCAAAAGGGCTCAGACCTATTCTTACAAAAGGCTTAACTTAAAAAGGTTATCTTTTCTAACATTATTACCTCTGACATTTTTACCTCTGACATTTTTACCTCTGACATTATTACCTCTGACATTTTACCTCTGACATTTTTACCTCTGACATTACCTCTGACATTTTTACCTCTGACATTATTACCTCTGACATTTTTTACTTCTGACATTATTACCTCTGACATTATTACCTCTGACATTATTACCTCTGACATTTTTACCTCTGACATTTTTACCTGGCACCAAATATTCATACCCTACACCCAAAGTAGGCCTTACTTTCTTTCTATTACATTTTAAAAGATGTGCGTCTCTATCAGAGCATCGCGGTGACAGGTAACATATAATTTGCAGAGCAAGCAAATGAGAAAATAAATCATGTTAAACTATCAAAGAAACAAACAAAAAAGAAAGACAAAAAAATATACAAATTATACAAGTAAAATTTATAGAGGTACAACAAAATGATTCTACTCAAGTTATTCTTATAAATGGAAAACGTGGGTAATTGACGCAAATCGAGAGATGATAATTCATTATACATGTATTGATATGAAGCTCTGTACATTCATAATCTTTTACAATAATTTGTTCTAGGCTTAGGTAAAGACAGATTATGTTGATTACGGAGAGAATATGGCGAAGGTTTGAATTTAAACATGTCTTTCATGTATTCAAGAGCCATTTTGTAACGTATCAAGTGGATATTTTGCCTTTCACGTACCATTTTCCAACCCACACTGCTATGAATTTGACTTGTTGGGGTATGAGAATAAGGGTTAAATTTTAGTATTATTCTGCCAGCCCTGTTTTGGATATTTTGGAGTTGGGTTAAACAGTTACTGCTCGCAGATTGCCATACCACATCACTGAAATTAACATGCGGTAATATCATGGAGTTATATACATGAACTAATTTCAATTCAGACATAATTCACAAATTGTCTGAGCCTACCCAAGTAGCTAACCATTTTACCATGCTATATAGTTATACGTTTGTTCAATGTGGACAACCCATTTCAACTAACTGTCAGAGTCTGACAACTTGTCACAGCTGACAACTTTTATGAAACGGTCGCAATTATGTTGTTACAAGTAAATTATGTAGAGATAAAATCGGCTCATGAATTATTGTCAACTTCTGCAACATAGCAGTCTATGGGGAAAACTGAAATTGTCGCTCACTGATTTTCACTTTTTAAAAGCAATGAATGATCGTTTTGAACTGCAATTTTTTTCAGGGCTTCATTTTTTACCCCTTATCAGAGACACTAGCAGCATGAAGGATAGAGAAGCTTAGATTTGAAATTGCGTGGAAATTGAAATGATGCCTTTAAAATATCAGTCTGCGTCAGTAAATATGATAAAGCCAAGTGGGAAACGAATGATGGATTAATTCGTACTAATGAGCTGTTGATATTGCATTGTGGAAAACACGGATGTCCCGAGTATTATAATTTCAGTCAAATCGGTGCTGTTTTTATGCTTCAATTGTCCATCATTAACAGAAACTCAGACAGACATATCACATATATATATATATATATATATATATATATATGTCTGCCTGTAGTTTTCGTATATATACTCGTCGATCTGTACACACTAACATTTCATTTTAAAATCAAACATACACCTTGGAAGACATTTGGTGTAATATTGCAATTGGAGGACCCCAAGCCATAATTCTTTTGACGGATTTTACAACGCATATTTAGTTAATTGATGAAATAAAAGAAAAAAAAATCAATATCTAATAGATATTTCTCTTTATATTGTGTGCGTGTCTGTGTGTGTGTGCGTGTGGGTGGGTGTGTGTATGTTGGTGTGTTGGTGTGTGTGTGTG
>JZLH01S0088863.1:32843-54989 GCA_001188425.1 Eucidaris tribuloides | reverse complement strand
CCAGTAAAATAACGTACTCAAAACATAATATGAGACCCGTCATGATACCCTGATAGTGCCGTACAATCCACAGGTTAGGAAAGTGCTAAGTATCATAATTATGACAGAAAGTATGAAACTAAAGTGTCCTAAAAAATCCAAAGTTTTACGACCTTCACATATTGCAAAGATTTTTATAATTATATTTTCCACCAAAAGTATTATTCTTCTCATGTTAAGTTCCATAAGATGCATGACTGTATCAGGGTATTGCGGTGACAGGTCACATGTGAGGTTCAACATGATTTTTCTTCATTTTGTTCAGGTTTTATTACATTCAGCAGTAATGATTAGAAGAATAGACTGAGATAATATGGATACATGTAATATATTAACATGTAATGTACTTGTATAATATAAATAATCACAATTCTCAAGTCTGGACCTTTATTAAAGATTGGAAAAGATATTATTGCAGACTGACATGGATCCATTTGGAATCCTACAAAAAATTACTGAACAGGCTATATTTTAACTTTAACTACAACACATACCTTCAACAGTTACCAAAAATGTACATATATCACAATTCCCAGATTGGTCGGCAGTACTGCAGGTAACATTTGTAACTCCCAAATCAAAGACATCAGATGAATTGTGGCTACAAGTTACTACTGGAGAGGGATCAACGTTATCGGTTGCCATAGGGTTAAAGACCACTATTGATGAGGTGTTTAGACCCATGTCAGTCAAAACGGTGATGTCAGGACATGTCAATACCGGATCTTGGGAATCTAAAATAGAAAACAACCATAATACCAAAAGCTGACATTGAATACACAAGCACCAATTGTTACTTGCTCATTCTCGATTATGCTTCAGAGTACTTTATCTGATTTAACTTATCCAGTATTGATAAATTTGCAATGAAACCACTTTTACATTTCAGTTTGCGATATTTACTTATTTTTTTCACACGCATAGTTCTGAAAAAAAAGCTATCTAAATGTTTAAATGAAAAATGTTTTCTATTTTTTCAAAAAGGTAAAAAACTACTAAAACCAGTGATTTGTTTATTTTAACTTCTTCAGATGGAATTTATTGATACTTTTGAAATGCATTTTTATTTCATTTTTACATCACACTTCAGAATTTGATATCATCCAAGGTCATGTGACTTAAAATTGTTTTCTTTTTAAAAATTGGATGCATTGCTAAACTGAACATTTAACCCTCTTCTTAGAAGGCATATTTTTAACTAAAAGCAAAGCCATGCAATCTACCTGTAATATTGACCAGGAATGTACAGTTATCCATGTTTCCATTGTTATCATCAACCATACAAGTCACACTTGTTTCTCCAAATTCAAAGAAACTTCCTGATGCTGGCATACAAGTGACAGTAGGCATTGAATCCACATTATCGGTGATATGCATCAAATAGCTGACGGTGGTATTATCCGAATCAGCATCTGTCGGCATTGTTATCTCATCTGGACACATTGGACGCTCACGGTCTACAGGCAACAAATCCAAAATAAGTGTTTCATATGTCTGATTGTCTATCTGCTTGTTTGTTTTATTCCAGCATTTCACAAAGACAGATGAAATAGCAGAAAAATCACAGGAATTACATCACCAGGTTAAGGTTTTCCATAATTTGTTGGAATACATATACTAATATTTTTTTCAACACGTACTTCCTGTAAGTATAATTTAACAACATAAGATTATTATAAGTATATAGAGTTTACTTCTTTTGACTTTTTAAACAAACTTCATGGAAGCCATTTGCTTTCAATCATAAGTGTACAGGTAAAAATCTGGCTTCAATCTAAATCTATTCTTGTATTGTTCCTACTTGTATATCAAATGTTATGAATCCATACTGTAAAAAAAAAATATAGAATTAGTGAAATTTCACTTATCTACAACCACCAATTTACTTTTGGTGCAGTCAATCCTGTCTTGCTTTTGTGATGCCTAAATTATTTCTCAAAGTCTGTACTTTATCAATATACGTAAAGTCACTGTTTTTGGTAATCAATCTAACTTCACATCAACTCCATAACAGATAGTACAAGCAAGAAATTCAATGTAGATTTACAACTTGTGTAACATACCTTGCACCTCCACGGTAAAAGTGCAATTGCCAACATTTCCTGCCGCATCCACAGATTGACAAGTAACAGTAGTACTTCCAAACGGGAATATGTCACTTGAAGAATTGGAGCATGTAGCAGTGAGAGTGAAGTCCACATTATCAGTAACAGTGGGGTTGATGACAACCATTGAAGAGCTATCAAGAGACATATCTGTTTGCACGATGATGTCAGGACACAGTAACACAGGGGATTCTCTGTCTGCAATAACAAAAATGAAAAAGTAACTTGTTTTTATTAATGAATGAAAGGTTTGCAGAGAGAATTTAAGATGCAGAATAAATTTGCTGTTCATCTCTGTATTATCAAATTAATGATAAATAAGAGATCAAGCATTTGATCCTATTTATCATTAATTTGATAATACAGAGATGAACAGCAAATTTATTCTGTAACTTGTTTTTAAAATTCAAATATCAATATTAGTCCTTCATTTATCCTATTTGGGTGTGTCTCCAGTAAGAAAATGTAAACAAAACATTAATATGAGGTTCAATACGATTTTTCTTCATTTTGTTCAGGTTTTATTAGATTCAGGAGTAATGATTAGAAAGACAGAATGACATATTAATGCATCTATCGAACCAAGCCCAATGTGTAATAAAATAATGAAAATTCTGTCAGGACCTTTAATAATGAATTGGAAAAGGTATTAATGCCGATGTGCACGCATTTGGAATCCTAAGAAAAATGTACTTATTTTAACATTCTACATTTGCACATTAACTGGAATTCATACCTTCAACAGTTACCAAAAATGTACACATATCACAATTCCCAGATTGGTCGGCAGTACTGCAGGTAACATTTGTAACTCCCAAATCAAAGACATCAGATGAATTGTGGCTACAAGCTACTACTGGAGAGGGATCAACGTTATCAGTTGCCATAGGGTCAATGACTACCATTGATGAGGTGTTCAGACCCATGTCAGTCGAAACGGTGATGTCAGGACATGTCAATACCGGATCTCGGGAATCTAAAATAGAAAACAACCATAATACCAAAAGCCGACATTGAATACACAAGCACCAATTGTTACTTGCTCATTCTCAGTTATGCCTCAAAGTACTTTATCTGATTTAACTTCTCCAGTAATGATAAATTTGCAATAAAACCACTTTTACATTTCAGTTCACGATATTTATTTTGTTCATGAGCGCAGTTCTGAAAAAAGGCTATCCAATGGTCAAACATAAATGTTTAAAATGAAAAATGTTTTCTATTTTTTTCAAAGAGGACAAAAACTACTCAAACCAGTGATTTGTTTATTTACACTTCTTCAGATGGAATTTATTGATACTTCTGAAATGCATTTTTATTTCATTTTTACATCACACTTCAGAATTTGATATCATCCAAAGTCATGTGACTAAAAATTGTTTTCTTTTTAAAAATTGCATGCATTGCTAAACGGAACATTTAACCCTCTTCTTTAGAAGGCATAGTTTTAACTAAAAGCAAAGCCATGCAATCTACCTGTAATATTGACGAGGAATGTACAGTTATCCATGTTTCCATTGTCATCATCAACCATACAAGTCACACTTGTTTCTCCAAATTCAAAGACGCTTCCTGATGCTGGCATACAAGTGATGGTAGGCACTGAATCCACATTATCGGTGATATGCATCAAATAGCTGATGGTGGTATTATCTGAATCAGCATCTGTCGGCATGGTTATTGTGTCTGGACACATTGGACGCTCATGGTCTACAGGTAAACAAACCCAAAATAAGTGTGTCATATGTCTGATTGCTTATCTGCTTGTTTGTTTTATTCCAGCATTTCACAAAGACAGACGAGTGAGTAGAACAAGGTGGTTCACGAACCACGAGTCTCGCCTGATTTCGCGATCAATTAAACTTGCCATATGACCTTTTGGCCCCTAGATGACCTTTGATGTAACTTTTGTAAGTATCATATATGTGACAATACCCAATAATCATTTGTTCCAAGTTTTAACAAAATTGATGCAAAAACTAGAGCAGTCGATGGGTATGCCTCCGCAGTCCGCACTCCCATCCAATTGATGTAATCTAAAAAGCTTCAAGTTACCATGGTAGCAAGACCAATTAGATGAATAAGCATAAGCCCATGTGACCCTTGACCAGGTTACAGTAAAATCCAATTTAAGCAGTTCTTAAATTATCGTGACAATGAGCTCAATTCGGACATGAGCCTTGTGACCTTTGACCTCTGACCTTTCAACTCCAAAATCGAATCAGTAAATTGGTGCCTTATATTAGATACTTCACCCAAGTTACATCAAAATCGGAAAAGTCATACTCAAGTTATCACAGTAATGAGCCCATATCAGACATATTTAAGGCCCGGTGACCTTTGACCTTTGACCGTTCAGCTCCAAAATTAATCAGTTTATTGGTGCCTCATAATACATACTTCACCCAAGTACTTAAAAATCTGACTGGCCGTTCTAAAGTTATCATGGTAACGAGCCCAAATCAGACATATTTTAGGCCCGGTGACCTTTGACCTTTCAGCTCCAAAATCTAATCAGTTTATTGGTGCCTTATAATGCATACTTCACCCACGTTACATGAAAATCTAACTGGCTATTCTCAAGTTATCGAGGTAACGAGCCCAAATCAGACATATTTTAGGCCCGGTGACCTTTGACCTTTTGACCTTTAAACTCCAAAATCTAATCAGTTCATTGGTGCATCATAATACATACTTCACCCACGTTCCATGAAAATTCAACTGGCCGTTCTCAAGTTATCGCGGTAACAAGCCCAAATCAGACATATTTGAGGCCATGTGACCTTTGACCTTTCAGCTCCAAAATCTAATCAGTTCATTGGTGCCTCATAATACATACTTTAGCCAAGTTACGTGACAATCCGACCAGCCGCTCTCAAGTTATTGCGGTAACGAGCCCAAATCAGACATATTTAAGGCCCGGTGACCTTTGACCCCTTTGACCTTTCAGCTCCAAAATCTAATCAGTTCATTGGTAGCTCATAGTACATACTTGCTTCTAGTTACATCAAAATCCGATCTGGGGTTCTCAAGTTATCGTGGTAACGAGATCCGGTAACGGACGGATGGACGGACGCACGCACGCACGCACGCACGGACAACCCGAAAAAATGATGCCTCCGGCAACTTCGTTGCGGAGGCATAAAAATGAGCGAAAGTTAAACAAAAAATTAAACATTTTTGTAACTGATATTATTTGACCTTTTGACCCCTAGATGACCTTTGACCTCATCATCCTCATCAACACAAATGTGGTATTACCCAAGGATCATTTGTACCAAGTGTGAACACAATTGATGCAGACATAGAGAAAGGAGAGCAAAACTTTAACATTTTCGTAACAGACTAACAGACAAACAGACCAACAGGAAAAGTGATTAGTAGGCCTCTGCCGAACTTTGTTCAGGCGAGACAAAAATGACAGGAATTACATCATTAGGTTAAGGTTTTCCATAATCTATTGGAATACATGTACTTATATATTTTTTTACAAGTTCTTCCTGTAAGTATAATTTAACAACACAAGACTATTACAAGTATATAGGTTTACTTCTTTTGACATTTTAAACAAACTTAATGGAAGCCATTTGCTTTCAATTATTAATGTACAGGTAAAAATCTGGCTTCAATCTAAATCTATTCTTGTATTGTTCTGATATGTATATCAAATGTTATGAATCCGTACTGTAAAAAAAAATATAGAATTAGTGAAATTTCACTTATCTACATCCACCGATTTACTTTTGGTGCAGTCAATCCTGTCTTGCTTTTGTGATGCCTAAATTATTTCTCAAAGTCTGTACTTTATCAATATACGTAAAGTCACTGTTTTTAAGTATACAGTGGTGATCAATCTAACTTCACATCAACTCCATAACAGATAGTACAAGCAAGAAATTCACTGTAGATTTACAACTTGTGTAACATACCTTGCACCACCACAATAAAAGTGCAATTTCCAACATTTCCTGCTGCATCCACAGATTGACAAGTTACAGTAGTATTTCCAAACGGGAATATGTCACTTGAAGAATTGGAGCATGTAGCAGTGAGAGAGAAGTCCACATTATCAGTAACAGTGGGGTTGATGACAACCATTGAAGAGCTATCAAGAGACATATCTGTTTGCACGATGATGTCAGGACATTGTAACACAGGGGATTCTCGGTCTGTAACAAAAATGAAAAAAAACAACTTGTTTTCAAGTTTCAAATATCAACATTGGTTCTCCTTTGACCATATTAGGGTACCAGTAAAATAATGTACACAAAAGATAACATGAGGTTAAACAGGATTTTTAGTCATTCTGTTCAGGTTTAATTAGATTCAACCATCATGATTAGAAGAATAGACTGAGATATTTATAATCAATAACATCTAATGTGTAATAAAATAACTGGAACACATACCTTCAACAGTTACCAAAAATGTACATATATCACAATTCCCAGATTGGTCGGCAGTACTGCAGGTAACATTTGTAACTCCCAAATCAAAGACATCAGATGAATTGTGGCTACAAGTTACTACTGGAGAGGGATCAACGTTGTCGGTTGCCATAGGGTTAATGACCACCATTGGTGAGGTGTTTAGACCCATGTCAGTCGAAACGGTGATGTCAGGACATGTCAATACCGGATCTTGGGAATCTGAAATAGAAAAGAACCATGATACCAATAGCTGACATTGAATACACAAGCACCAATCGTTTCTTGCTCATTCTCAGTTATGCTTCAAAGTACTTTTAATTATCTGATTTAACTTCTCCAGGATTGATAAATTTGCAATGAAACCACTTTTACATTTCAGATCACAATATTTACTTACTTTTTTCACGCACGAAGTTCTGAAAAACAAAGGCTATCTAAATGTTTAAAATGAAAAATGTTTTCTATTTTTTCAAAGAGGTCAAAAACTACCCAAACCAGTGATTTGTTTATTTTAACTTCTTCAGATGGAATTTATTGATACTTTTGAAATGCATTTTTATTTCATTTTTACATCACACTTCAAAATTTGATATCATCCAAGGTCATGTGTAACAAAAATGTTTTCTTTTTAAAAATTGCATGCATTGCTTAACGGAACATTTAACCCTCTTCTTAGAAGGCATAGTTTTAACTAAAAGCAAAGCCATGCAATCTACCTGTAATATTGACAAGGAATGTACAGTTATCCATGTTTCCATTGTCATCATCAACCATACAAGTCACACTTGTTTCTCCAAATTCAAAGATGCTTCCTGATGCTGGCATACAAGTGACAGTAGGCACTGAATCCACATTATCGGTGATATGCATCAAATAGCTGACGGTGGTATTATCTGAATCAGCATCTGTCGGCATGGTTATTGTGTCGGGACACATTGGACGCTCACGGTCTACAGGCATAAAAACCCAAAATATGTGTGTCATATGTCTGATTGCATATCTGCTTGTTTGTTTTATTCCAGCATTTCACAAAGACAGGTGGGTTAGCAGAAAAATGACAGGAATTACATCATTCTGTTAAGCATAATCTATTGGAATACTTATATTTATCTTAATTAGTACTAGACTCCGTAAGTATAACAACATCAGGTATATGTTCTACTTCACTTGATTTGGTAAATATATTTAATGGAAGCTATTTTTTTCCAACAAGTACAAAGTATAAACATAAGTATACAGGTTCTACTTCACTTGGTATGGAATATAAACTTAATGGAAGAAATTCACATTTACTCCCAAACAGATAGTACAAGCAAGAAATTCAATGTAGATTTACAACTTGTGTAACATACCTTGCACCACCACAATAAAAGTGCAATTTCCAACATTTCCTGCCTCATCCACAGATTGACAAGTTACAGTAGTATTTCCAAACGGGAATACGTCACTTGAAGAATTGGTGCATGTAGCAGTGAGAGAGAAGTCCACATTATCAGTTACAGTTGGGTTGATGACAACCATTGAAGAGCTATCAAGGGACATATCTGTTTGCACGATGATGTCAGGACATTGTAACATAGGGGCCTCTCTGTCTGCAATAACAAAAATGAAATAGTAACTTGTTTAATTTTAAAATTCAAATATCAACATTAGTCCTTCATTGATCATATTTGGGTGTGTCTCCAGTAAGAAAATGTAAACAAAACATTATAATATGAGGTTCAATACGATTTTTCTTCATTTTGTTCAGGTTTTATTAGATTCAGGAGTAATGATTAGAAAGACAAAATGACATATTTATCATCTATTAACAAGCAATTCGTAATAAAATAATCAAAATTCTGTCAGGACCTTTAATAATGAATTGGAAAAGGTATTAATGCAGATGTGCACGCATTTGGAATCCTAAGAAAAATGTACTTATTTTAACATTCTACATTTGCACATTAACTGGAATTCATACCTTCAACAGTTACCAAAAATGTACACATATCACAATTCCCAGATTGGTCGGCAGTACTGCAGGTAACATTTGTAACTCCCAAATCAAAGACATCAGATGAATTGTGGCTACAAGCTACTACTGGAGAGGGATCAACGTTGTCGGTTGCCATAGGGTTAATGACCACCTTTGATGAGGTGTTTAGACCCATGTCAGTCGAAACAGTGATGTCAGGACAAGTCAATATCGGATCTTGGAGATCTGAAACAGAAAAGAACCATATTACCTTCAGGTGACATATTTTCAGTGAAATAAAACAGATTGTTAACTTGCCATTTTCAAATACTTTACTGCCATTCTAATACACAGAGCAAAGAATTCTGGACATGACAATTCACAAGTTTACATAATTTGTCATGATGCCTCCCTATATACATGTAGGTTTTTTGTTTTTTTGTTTTTTTAATTTTTGTTTTTTGCTGATTTTGCAGGATAATAAGTTGTCTCCTCAACAACTCATAGATCAAGACTATTTACAAAAGATTGATCAATTCTTTGAGCAGATTGTTCCTTTTGTAGCTCCCTTGTTTGAATATATGTAACTCACTGTACGTTGCTTTTCCTAAAAATCAAATCTCACATCTTTAACAAGTTCAATATGTAGAGCTTTGCACGCCTTATTCGAATTTGTAAAAGATCTGACAGTATTTATAAGTATCTTGACTCTACGACTGTGTGATTTTCGACCTATCAACTCCACAATTTTAGCATTTTATTATGGCATCATACTACGTACTTGGTCCTAGTAAAGTCAAAATTCCATCAGCCATCAGTTATTGATCCGGACACATGGACAGATGCACACACAAACACATGGACAGACGCACGGTCTTTCCAAACTCCATCCTACAGATTACACACTCATGCGCATCTAATTTTAATACCCCACTCAGTGCATGCTTGACACAAGTGCACATATTGATGTTGGGCGACGAGAGCGCAGTGGTGCAAAACTCCCAGTTTGCATACGGGAATAATGTACATGGTTGGTAACGCCAGCGTGCGAAGGAGCAAGACAGCTTAAACCAACTTGCACAGGGGCACTGAGTGAGTATGCAATGGTGCAGTTTGTGTATGATGTGTAGTTGACCAACTGAATAGGTACAATCTTAATACTAGATAATGTATAAAATCAACCATTTCATGATGACCAGTACTTCTGGACTTTGATGAAATCTAATATCAAATATCATATTTCAAAGGTTTAACACCAAATGTGTAGTATTCACATAATAACTGTCTTCATTAAGTCTAAAATTTCTGACCTAAAAGCATACCTTATATCTCTGCAACTATATAAAGCTTTACATATACCTGTAATATTGACGAGGAATGTACAGTTATCCATGTTACCACTGTCATCGCCAACCATGCAAGTCACATTTGTTTCTCCAAATTCAAAGATGCTTCCCGATGCTGGTGTACAAGTAACAGTCGGCATTGAATCCACATTATCGGTAACATTCATGGAAAAGGTGACTGTCGTCCTGTTTGAGTTAGCATCTGTTGGCACTGTTATGAAATCTGGGCACATTGGTGCTTCCTGATCTGTAATATTCCATGATTGTATGTTGAGGAATTATTTATCTTTCCCTGTCATGGGGATTACAACATGTATGTGTAGCAGCTTTATGCTCCTACCATAAAAACAGACACATTATATGTGACAATTTTGCAACAACACGGTTCCTGTAGTAGACTTATCTTTCATCATTACACGTAAATTTACATTTTCATTGCCCCATATTAATCGTGGTAGTGGGCCATTAGTTTTGCCTATATTCCCTAACATTGAGACAAATTGCACTCATATTTGAACCAAGTTATATCAACATTTGATAAGTCGCTGACGCTAAGTTATCGCAGTAACGATCCCAAATCAGACATGTGTAAGGCCCTGAAAATCTAATCACTGGTTCTTGAGATGTAGTGGTAAACACAAGGCAATAGCAGAAATGTGTCTTGCTCAGTTTTGAGTAAATAATGAGTAAAAATAATTTTTGTGTACTTGGGCTTCAAAAGTTCATTGACCCTTGCTAGTGACCTTTGACCTCATGGTAACCTTCAGCTCCCTATGAGAAATCTGCCACCCATGTTTGGTCATAATTAGGAAAATAGGCTGTAATAGAAACTTGCTCAAAAAATTTAACATTGGGCTGAAAAAGATTGTTGACCCCTTTTGGTAACCTTTGACCTTTTAGTGACCTTCAGCTCCTTATGAGACATCTACCACCCAAGTTTGGTCACAATTGGGCAAATAAGGGCAAAGTTATAGGCCATGAAAGAAACTTCCTCAGAAGATTTAACATTGGGCTCAAAAAGGTTGTTGACCTCTGCCAGTTACCTTTGACCTATTGTGACCTTCAGCTTCCTATGAGACATCTACCACCAAAGTTTAGTCACAATTGGGAAAATGGGGGCAAACTTATGGGCTACAATAGAAACTTGCTCAAAAAACTTAACACGGGGCTCAAAAGGTCGTTGACCCC
This sequence comes from Eucidaris tribuloides, assembly GCA_001188425.1. NCBI lineage: Eukaryota > Metazoa > Echinodermata > Echinoidea > Cidaroida > Cidaridae > Eucidaris > Eucidaris tribuloides. The sequence goes on along the minus strand of JZLH01S0088863.1, from coordinate 43,924 downwards.
TGCCGGTGACCATTGACCTTGTGGTGACCTTCACACATTTCTGAAGTTGAAAATCTGTATGATCAATCTTCAATTCATGTTTGGTTGAAATTGGATCATTTAGCACAGAGTTATTCAAGTTCTTGTAAGTGTAACAGTGTATTTTTTTCCACTTTCTGTGGGTTCGACCAAACCAGTACGCACGCACAGATAACACACAAACAGAAACATTCAGTACATAAGTCTTCACAAAGAAACTGTACTTTTCAAAACAAAAATATACTACTTTGTATTTATGTTTAATTTTCTTTATAAATTTTTGAAAGCGACTTTTCCAGACAATCATATTCTGTGACTGTGGTTTATTCAATGTTGTAACAAAATACAATGAATGTTGAACTGAAGAATATAGTAAATGGAATAAGCTCTTTGCGGAAAGTCACCTGACGAAAAAACATCATTGAATTGAATATACTGCAAACTTTTCTATTAGGAAATGGCTTCTGGATTTTATAAATTTGTTTACATCCTACCTGTTGTAGTCACAGGTGGTTCTGGTGTGGTACTTGTTTCTTGAGTAGTGGATGGTTGTCCAGTGGTGAAGATTTGTGTTGGAACTAATTATAAACATGGCAAAAAGAATCCATACAAGGAAAAGCATGACAATGTCAATTAAAACATAATGACTTTGGATCCATAACAGAACTTTAATATTCAGCAACTTTTCTTATCAGGAAAAGGCTTTTTCATTTTATACAAGTCTGCTTCTGGTGTGGTACTTGTTTCTTGAGAAGTAGATGGTTGTTCAGTGGTGAAGAACCCCCCCCCAAAAAAAAAAAAAACAAACAAAACAAAAAAAAACAAAAAAAACCAAACAAACAAACAAAACTTTAAAAAATCAGAAAATCATGGGGGTTTTCAAAAAAAGTTGGCCTATTGACATATTTAATATGAATTTTGTGATTTGTTCCTCTTACCGTCAAGGCATCTCACATATCATTTAAACTTGTTTACTTTGAAGTTGTTTCTTGATTGTGTACATTTGATCACAACATACCTGTTGTTGTTGGCACAGGTGGTTCTTGTGTGGTTGTTAGTTCTCGACTTGAAGATGGTGGTGTAATTGTAGATGTTTCTGTTGAAACTAAACAAAAGCAAATTTGATAATATGTAGTACCGGTAAATGAAATGAAATGCAACAACTGGGAAACTATTGATTACATAATGTATACCCGTAGTAATGTAACAGGAGTCTCGATACTTCTTGGTCTTCTTTTGATTACATACTTCAAGCAAACATTAAATCTACAAGTGAAACACAGGAAAATCATTTTGCAAACAGACCTTTCAAAAGATTTCATCGTGGGCACACTATGATTTCCCACTAACATGTCTTCTATTTACTGACCCAAGCTTTCAGAAATGCACATTATTTTACAAAAACAATGAAGAACACAGCCTTATCAGTATAGTTTGGCAAATTATCCTTTTCCAAATACAGATTACAGCCTTTTAAAATCCCTTTTTAATAAACAATATATAAAGTCCTCTTTTATGAAAACAAGGATTTTTATGGAATGGAAATTCAATGTTAGAAAACCCCAATATTGAGATTAAATTCTATAAAACAAGAAACGGAAGGAACTGGAAAAAGTAGAATTTCCAACTTTAAAAATGTGAAAATTCAGAACACTTTTGTCTTTTAGTGAAACACAACAAAATCAAGGAACTAAAGAAAACAATGGAAGAAAATGGAATTTATCATTTACAAAAGTACAGAATTTCAATTTTTAAAATTTGCAGTGAATTAAGAAGGCTGGAATTTATGATTCAAACTTACTTCAAACTGAGAATATACTAGAAATATGTTGTGTCCAAAGGACATGGATGCCAATACTTAATGCAATTAGTATAAGCATTATTTTCGTAAGTTTCTTGGTCTGAAAAAGAGATGTTAAGTCCGTCCCGTACTCTTTAAGTTATCATGCGGAAGCCAATTTGCACATATATGTATACATCACGAACTGTGATCTTTGACCTTTGACCTGCAGACTCCAAAAATGAACTTGATCTGTATTTTAGTGTCATCTATACCTACACATCAAACATTATAAAATCTCTCCAGTAGGGTCTATCTCTTAAGTTACTATGTGAAAGCCAATTTAAAATGGGCTGTGATCTTTGACATTTGACTGCCCGACTCCGAATTCATACTTGTCTTGTATTTCAGTGCCACGTACCTACAAATAAAGAAAATCATAAAAATCCATTTATTTTTAAATAATCGTGTGGAAACCAATTCGCACAAGTGAGCTGTGAACCACAAATTCAAACTCATCCTGTACAGTGTTGTGTACCTACACACTAAAATTTGTTAAAGTCTGTGATATTTTTTTAAGTTACTGCATGAAAACCAATTTGGTACAGATGACCAGGAGCAATGCTTGCTACCCCCTCCAGACTTTGTCTGTGGGGGCATAAAAACAAGACTCATTGCTTCTGATATTCTACATGCTGCAATTGAAGACTGTAGAATAAGAAGTACTCAAGTTACTTTTTGACAAAATTTGTTAGTGATTGTTTTGAAGTTGTTACATACCGGGAAATTTTTTGACAAAATTTTGGTCAATTTGACCCTTCCCTAGTAGGGGTCAGGGGAGGGGTCAATTTGGGTCAAATTTTTAACTTGGTCTAATCTCTTCAAATGTATCTCAAATTAATTGACTTGTTACAAGGATTAAGAAAACATATAATTTATGATGTATTTTGTGCTTTATTGAAGAGATATGGGGTCACTTCCGGTCAAAGGTCAAATGAGGTCATATTTAAAACAACATCCAAGTTTGATAAACTGCATATCAAATTGTTCATTTTACTGAGGATATTCCAAAAATATATTCAATTCAGTGTTTTGACATTCATTTATTAATGCATTTGTTTTCCTCAGACCCTTGTTTGTAGAGGAAGAAGTACTTAAGTCCACAATATTGATTATTGGAAATCGACAAGTGTGACAATGTGTTTTTTTTGTCCTATATTCATCTTTTATTGTGTCAATTAACTTCACCAAGTTTGGATGTACAACTCAAACAATTGTGATCTGTAGAAAAATTTGAAAACTTTGAGCCTTTGTTTCTCAAAATAAGTATTCTGTGATTTCAATACTTCCTATTCTACAATCTTCAATTACTTCATGCCAACCTTTCACCTAAGGCAGTGATTAGATTTTCAGGGCCTTTTGCATTGTCTAATTTGGGATCGTTACTGCGATACTTACGGGGGGCGACTATCAAAATGTGATATAACTGGTTCAAAATATGAGTGTGATTTGTGTCAATGTTAGACGAATATTGGGCAAAAAATGGCCCACTACCACGATATAATATGAGAGGCAATGAAAAACATTAAAATTTACCGTGGTAATGATGAAAATAAGTCTACTACAGGAACCCATGTTGTTGGGGCAAAAGTTGTCACAGTGTCATGTGTACTGTTTTTTAGTAGATTTAATGTTTGCTGAAGTATGTATCAAAAGAAGCCAAAGAAGATCAAGACTCTGTTACATTTAGCTACGGTATATCATTATGTAATCATAGTTTCCCCATTGTTGGGGGGCATTTCAGTCAAGTTACCCGTGGCTACATATTATAAATTTCCTTTTGTTTAGTTTGCAACAGAAACATCGCACAATTACACAAGCCATCTTGCAAGTCAAGAACCAACAACCACACAAGAACCAACAACCACACAAGAACGCAACAACCAGCCAAAACAACCTGTGGCCAAAGCAACGACAGGTATGTTGTGATAAATGTAACAATCAAAGAAACAGCACTTCAAAGAAACAAGTTTTAACATGATATTGAAACGCCTTGACCGTAAGAGGAACAAGTCACAAAATTCATATTAAATATGTCAATAGGCTCAACATTTTTTGAAAAAGCGCCCCAATGATTTTCTGATTTTTTAGAGTTTTTTTTCTTTTTTTTTTTTGGGGGGGGGGGGTCTTCACCACTGAACACCATCCACCTTCTCAAGAAAGCAAGTACCGACACCAAAGCACTTGTGATAAGCAGGAAGGATGGTATAGAGCTTGTATAAAATGAAAAAGGCCTTTTCCTGATAAGAAAAGTTTTCAGAATATTTAATTCAATGGATGTTGCCATCTTTGTTGGCCTTCCACAAGAATGTGTTTCGCTGTAGAATTGACTGCTGAATATTAAAGTTCTGTTATTGGTCCAAACTCCATTATGTTTAATTGAGCATTGCATGCTTCCTTGTATGGATTCTTTTTGGCCAATCTTTATAAATTAGTTTCAAAACAGAAATCTTCACACACTGGACAAGCCATGCCACACTCAAGACAGTACACACCAAGAACGCGAACCTGTGAGCTACAACAGGTAGATGTAAACAAATTTTATAAAATCCGGAAGCCATTCCTAATATAAAAGTTTGCAGTATATTCAATCAATGATGTTTTTGTCGCTCAGGCTGTACCTTGGTCGCAAAAGAGCTTATTGCTGCATTTAACTGATATTCTTCGTCAAGCATTCATTGTATTTGATAGCACATTAAATAACCACAGTACACAAGAATATGATTGTCTGGAAACTCCTCGGGCTTTCAAAAATTTATAAAGAATAATTAAACATAAATACAGAGTAGATTCATTTTTGTTTTGAAAAGTACAGTTTCATTTGTTGGGGGCAGACTTTATGTACTGAATGTTTCGTTTGTGTGTTATCAGTGAGTGCGTACTGTTTGGGTCGAAAGCCCACAGAAAGTGGAAAAAAAAGACACTGTTACACTTACAAGAAGCTTGAATAACTCAAGTGGCTAAAATGCTCCGATTTCAAGCCCCCCCTCCACCAAACGTGAATTGAAGATTGATCAGTACAGATTGTTCAACTTTAGAAGTGTGTGAAGGCTCAGCCACAAGGTCAATGGTTCACGCGGCAGGGGTCAAACGACCTTAGAGGCCTGTGTTAAGTTTTTTGAGCAAGTTTCTATGGCCGCATAGGTTTGGCCCCTATTTTCCCAAATTTACTCAAGTGTGATTTAAACTTTGGTGGTATGATGTATCACAGGTAGCTGAAGGTCAGCAATAGGTCAAAGGTAACCAGCAGGGTCAACCAACCTTTTTTTTGAGCCCAATGTAAATCTTACTGACGCAAGTTTCTTTCATGGCCTATAAGTTTGGGCCCTTATTTGCCCAATTGTGACAAACTTGGTGGTAGATGTATCATAGGGACGGCTGAAGGTCAATTAAAAGGTCAAAGGTTACCATATGGTGATCAACAACAGCCTTTCATAGCCCAATGTTAATTTTTTTTTGAGGCAAGTTTCTATATTAGGGGCAGCCGCATTTTCCTAATTATGACCGGAAAACCATGGGTGGTAGAATTTGCTTCAATAGGGAGGCTGAAGGTTACGCATGAGGTCAAAGGTCAGCGCAGCAAGGGTCATGAAAGCTTTTGGAGCCCAAAGTACTATCAAAATTATTTTTAGCTACATTGTGTACGCAAACTGAGCAAGACACATTTCTGCTATTTGCCGTTGTTTTTAGCCACTACATCTCAGAAGGCGCAGTGATCTAAGATGTTGCAGGGCCTTTTAGCATTGTTCTAATTGGATCGTTACCTTATACGGGCGATAACTTACCGACTTATCAAATGTTGAATGATAACTTGGTATCAAATATGAGTGTGATAATGTCTCAAATGTTTAGAAGAATATAAAAAATTAAAAATAATGCGCCACTACTCACGATAATATGGAGCATTGAAAAAGTAAATTTACGTGTAATGATGAAGAGATTAGTATCTGACTAAAGCAGAAGGACGCACATGTTGTGCAAAATGTTCTACATGATTAATGTGTCTGTTTTTTGTAGATTTAATGTTTGCTTGAAGTATGTAATCAAAGAAGACCCAAGAAGTATTGAGACTCCTGTTACAAAATTAAACTAAACGGGTATACATGTACGTTATGTAATTCAATAGTTTACCCATTGTTGCATTTCATTTCATTTAACCGGTGGGGCTAACAATTATTAAATTTGGCTTTGTTTAGTTTCAACAAGAAAGCATCAGCAATTACAACAAAACGCATCTTTCCAGTCAATAACCCCAACAACCACAGCAAGAACCACCTATGCCAACAACAACAGATATGATTGTGATCAAGTAACAAATCAAAGAAACAACTTCAAAGTAAACAAGTTTAAAATGATCATGTGAGACGCCTTGAACAGTAAGAGAAAGGCAAGTCACAAAAATTCATATTACATATGTCCAATAGCACATTTTTGAAAAACCGCCCATGATGTTTCTGATTTTTATAAAGTTTTGTTTTGTGTATGCCTCCGCCCCGTAAGGGAGCCGGGAGGCATTATGTTTTCGGGTTGTCGCGTCCGTACGTCCGTTGCGTTCCGTGCGTCGTACGTCGTGTGGCTGCCGTGTGTACGTGCGTCCACACTTTCTGTGAACAAGATTACTGAGTACGCTGGAGGGATTTTAATGATAGCTTGGACCAAGGATGGCACCACTAGGCAAGGATGAATTGAAATTAGATTTTGGGACAAATCCGCGAGGGTCAAGAGGTCAAAGGTCAGATGAACTTTGTCCTAAAATGCCATTTTCTGCGCTATAACTTCAGTTAGGAGTGCTCAACACTGTTAATGTAATTTGGTAGTTAGGCTTCAGAAAACAAAAGGACATAATATTTTGGTAGAGTCAGGGAACAGGGGTCAAAGGTCATAGGTCAAGGGTCAAAGGTGCAATGAAGCTTTGTCCAAAAAAAAAAAAAAAAAAAACAAAAAAAAAAATTTAAAATGCGCATTTTCTGCCTATAACTTCAGTTTAGGAGTGGCTACTAGTTAAATGTAATTGGTGTTAGGTTAAAGGAACAAGGAGCAAATATTTGGTAGAGTCAGGGGTCAAAGGTCAAGGTCAAGGGTCAAAAAGGTCAATGAACTTTGTCGCGCAAAGATGCCATTGTCTGCCTAAAACTTGCAGTTAGGAGTGCTCACTGTTAATGTGTAATTTATTGGTTAGAGTTCAAATCCAAAAATAAAATATATTGGGGAAGTCAGCAGGGATGCAAAGGTCAAGGTCAAGGGTGCAAGAGTCAATGAAAATTTTTTTCCGCAAAATGCATTTTCTGGGCCTATAAGGTTCAGTAATGGAGTGCTCACTTTTGTTGTAATTTGGGCCAGTTAGGGTTCAAAACCAACAGGCAAATATTTTGGTAGAGTCACAGGGGTTAAACGTCAAGGTCCAAGCAGGTCAAATGTCAATAGAACATATTTTTTGTTTTTTTTTTTGGTGTCCGCAAAATGGCCATTTTCTGGCGCTATGAAGCTTCAGTTAGGCAGTGCTCACTGTTAATGTAATTTGGTGGTTAGGTTCAAGGCGCAAAAAGTAAAATAATTTTGGTAGAGTCACAGGGGTGCAAAGTTCAAGTTCAAAGGGTCAAAGGTCAATGAACTTTGTCGCGCAAAAATGTCATTTTCTCGTGAGAGTTCAAGTAAGGAGTTGCTTACTGTTAATGTAATTTGGGCGGTTAGGTTCATAAATCAAGACAAATATTTTGGGTAGGCAGTGTCAAAGGAGTAAAGGTCAGTGGTCAAGGTCAAAGGTCAAGAACTTTGTGCCATAACCTATAACTTCAGTTAGGAGGTGGCTAACTGTTGATATGATTAGTGTAGCTGCTCCATAGTGGCGCACTGGGCGGTAGGCATACCCATCGACTGGCGCGGAGATCGAATTTCTCTAGTTTGTTTTTGTTTTTGTTTTTGTTTGTTTTGGTTTGTTTTTTTTTATGTTTTTTGGGGGGTTTTTTTGGGGGGGGGAGGGGGGTCTTCACCTACTGAACAACCATATCCACTTCTGCAAGAAACAAGTACGCACACAGAAGGGCACTTGTGATAACAGGAAGGATGTTAGACTTTGTATAGAAATGAAAAAGCCTTATCGCTGATTAGAAAAGTTTTAGAATATTCAATTCGCAAATGTGTTTCCAATTCTTTGTTGACCTCCACAAAAGAATGTTTCCTGTAGACTTGACTGCTGAATATTAAAGGTTCTGTTAGATGCCAAACATCATTATGTTTTTAATTGACCCAATTGTCATGCTTTTCCTTGTATGGATTCTTTTTGCCATGTTTATAATTAGTTCGCAAGCAGAAATCTTCAGCCACTGGAACAACCATCGCACTAACTCAATGAAACAAGTACGGCAGCACCAAGAAGCCACGGCTGTGACTAACAACAGTAGGATTAAACAAATATTAATGAAAATCGCAGAATGCCATTTCGCTAATAGAAAAGTTTGCCAGTATAATTCAAATTCATGATGTTTTACCTGCAGCTGACCTTTCCGGCAAAAGAGCTATTCCATTACTATATCTTCAGTTCAACATTCATTGTATTTTGATACAAACATTAAAATAAACCACAGTCAGGGCAGAATATGATTGTCTGGAAAACTCGCTTTCAAAATTTATATAAGAAAATAAATCATTAAATACAGAGTAGTATATTTTTTGGTTTTGAAAAAGTGACAGTTTCTTTGTGCAGACTTTATAGTACGAATTGTTTCTGTTTGTGTATTATCCAGTGCGTGGTACTGGTTTGGTCGATACCCAAACGTGGAGAAAAAAGACACTGTTACGCTTTACATAGAAGTTACTTTAAATACTGCTGTGCTTAACCCTATATCAGCCCGGGCTTTTTTGAAGTATTGGCATAGCTGGGGGGGGGGGGCTAATTGTGGCCGCCCCCCCCCTCAGATCTCGGCCGCGGGATCGGCAACGATCGCACAGTGAAGCTTAAACCTGTTCGAGAATTGTCCCGCGAAAATTTGCCACGTGGCATAGAGGACCTGGACCGTAATCTCGGGCAAGATCTGTATAAGTTAAGATTTTTGAAAAATAATTATGCTCTATTTTTAAAAGTAATTAATTATTCATATTTATGTATAAAATCATATTTTTGCGCTATAAACTCCCTTTAAACAGGCTCACAGAATCTAATTTTGGTGATAATATTCTTTATGACATTTCTAACTAATTAATCGTCAAAAAAATGGCTGAAATCAGAGTTAAATTTCTTATGTATTGATTGTTTCATGAATTTCTTAATGTATTAGGTGCTTTTTCTTCGTTTTTTGCGCACGCTTTTGTTTTTTATTGTTTTTCTTCAATGAAATTTCTGCGGGGACCTTCCTTTTACATCATAAAGCAGCATAAAAATTAGTTAATTTCAATCAGTAAAAGTGAAAATAATCAATATCATTTATGATTTGGGACTGAAAAAGCACAATTTTGGTCATTGAAATAACACACGATATCATGTTTTTGAGCGATTTTTGGTGTGACATGGAGTAGAAAAGTTGCGTAAGCTCGGAACCGGAGCGTACCCGGACGTCGGCGAATTTGTCTCAAAAAGATGCGCAACCTTGAAAGTAAAAAGTCAGCGAGACGCACGGTAAAAAATATCGCGCGGGCGGAATGGTCGCAGAACTTTGTCGAGGGGGGGGGGGCTTTTATTAGGGGCCCCCCCCCCCCCACCCCGGGCCAGATAGGGTTAATGCTCAATTCAACCCAAGACGTGAATTGAAGATTGATCATACAGCTGTTGGGCTTGACTCAATAGCGCGCAAAGTTCATAAACCAAATCAGCGCGCGGGCTGTTCTCCTTGGATGAACCTGAAACTCGCGTAAACTTATGTTGCATGAAACGAAGCCAATGTTTAGGACTGACTAAAAGAACAATGCAGCTCTTGGACTGGACAATGTAGCAAATCTGTCAGAAAATAATGTTAAAGTAAATGTAGAAAAGGCATACTGGTACATGATGTTAATTCTACTGTTCACATCTCACTGACAGCAGACGCAAACTTTTGGGCATTTGTTAAGCAGTCGTAAGAATTAATTCCAGTTATTTAACACTCATTAATGAAAAGGCATTCTGACGTAGCTGGCAATCTACAACTTTGCTTCTTGAGTTTCATACTGATGACGGCTCTAGTTCTATCCAGATATTGATCGCATACTCAAAAGAATTTGGTCATGTGCAATCTGTTCTATACCTTTGGACGATCTTGTAGATCTGGATGAGTGTGGGCTCTTTGTCTTCTATATAGCGAGAGGGTAGGCAATTTCAAGAGCTTCCAGGCGTTTGCTTGAATACTCAAGGTGACGGAGATGAGGTGTAAGAGTCTCGTTGCCCTCTGCTGCACTTCTCGGAGTAAATCTTGCGTCTCTCTTTAGAGATTGGAGTCGGCATACAGAGTTACAGGGGCTCAAAGGGTGGGTCTTACTATGGATTTGTAAAGCTTTAGCCATCGCCTATTGCCTTTAATAAGTTGTTGAAAGTGTTCGTTTAATGAATGCCCAGTTTTTGCATTGGCTGCTCTTCGTTACATCAGCTACATGAGGCAGCTGAGGATAAGTGAGCTATAAACAGAACTGCCCAGATCTTTCGCAGTATCATACAGATTTTGATGTTTGTTTGCCCATCTTCACGTGAACATGAACGTACCCGAAATTCATATTCCGGCGCCGCATAATGCAAACCTTGGTCCACTTCGACTCATTGAAATTTGAAGTTGCCAAGTATTGGCCCACCATTTCACAGCATCTACATCCTCCTGAAGTTCAAAATCAGCACTTCCCTGAGAGTCAACTGTTCTGTACATCTTTATGTCGTCTGCAACAACATCATTTAACCGTCCAGATTTTCGACGCGAAAACGTCAAAATTTTAGCGGCGCCAAGTCTCTAAATGAGAGGTGTGTTATTTATAGTAATCTTGCAGACATTGGATATGATTTCGTCGCTGATTTGATGGGGCATATTAAATGTTTTTTTATCAAATCAATTAAACACAATCTTTAAAGTGAGCTGCAGTGTTGAGGAGGGCTGCGGATTTAGGCAAGAGCGATTTTGTTGCCTGCAAGCACCAACACCAACAAGATCCGAACTTGAAATCACCCAATGTGTTTGGATGTTAGCAGGGTTCATATGGGGCAGGGAATTCTGGAAAGTCTGGGAATTTAAAAATACTTTTTTGCCTGTAAGCAAAAAAGTCAGGGATT
>JZLH01S0088856.1:9852-20569 GCA_001188425.1 Eucidaris tribuloides | reverse complement strand
TCCTATAAGGTGAGCCCCTGGAAACCCAATTACATTAGGGTGGTCTGTCCTCTCTCCTCCCCCCCCCCCCCGTCATAGGTCCGTTTTTCCACTTATACGCAATAAATATCGGGCTATGGGGCTTACAAAACGCATTTTTTCGTTTAGATTTCAAAGTTTTCCAAACGCTCGCTCGCCCTACGCTCGCCTCGCGGAATTGTTTTCACCACTTAATGACATACATACAAACACATATTTAAACGGCTATTTTGTTATTACAAAATTATTGAATTGGCAGTACATTTTAACACAAAAATAGCAACACACAAAAACGGACAGGGGTACCCCTATCCTAACCCTATCGCACGCTTTGCCGTTCGTATGTTGCTTAAAATCCACCATCTTGAAAATGCGAATTTCGGCCTGAGCGAACTGGGTGCCCCCCCAATGAGCTGACCACGGTACGTCACTTGGTAGTAGTGTCGTCGTAGTATAGTAGTAGTCTACGTAGACCGTAGTCGTAGTCGTAGTAGTAGCTAGCAGTAGTAGTCGTCGTCTCGTCGTCGTCGTTCGTAGTAGTTAAGTAGTAGTAGAGCCAGCTAGTAGTCGTCGTCGTTCATTTCGTCGTCGTCAGTAGTAGTATATAGTTATTTGTTGTTAGTGTTTGATCTCCTTCTTATCTTCATTCCTCATTATATTCGTATTTCAAAACGTTTTCTGAAATCTATATGAAAAAATACCAGTTATTATGTATACCAGATATGCTGAAATTGATCCAAATTGTCATTTTCAGATGTCGTAAACTTTTTTTACAACTTTACATGTATGATAGCCTCGCAAAAAAAAAAATTTGAAAGTTCCTATATTCACCCTTATACTCGAGCATTACTTCGCCTCCACAGTATTTTAAAAAGCGACATAGAACTTAAATCCACATTAATTATGTTATTTTTTTTTTTTGGGCGGGGGGGGGTTGGAGGTGGGTGTCTCGAATTTTTACAGTCAATTACCTATTTAGATTTAGTCAAATCTACAGTAGTCATACATCGAGAAACTGCCTATATTGGTATTTCTATAGCATAATTTTAGTACATATCATTTACTATTGCGCGTTTGATACAAATCAATGGGGATAATCAATGATAATGATTGATCGATCGAATTAATGTAAATATTGTTCATAATGTAGATTGAATATAATGGTGGGGGATAACTAGAATGCTTAGGAATACTGGTTAATCAGTAATAGTTAGTATGACTTATTGTATAAGCCTATATCGAAAAGGGAATTAGGGAATCTGCAAACGTACTAGTAATTACGCTTCTTTTCTCGTTAATTGTTGTATGCCTGTGTTCATTTTCTGTTAATTCTATTTAACCGTCTCGTACGTTAGATATAATTCATGGTTGTTGTCATTGTTGTTTTTTATGTCTATTTGTAGAGTCTTGTATTGTTTCTGCAAATAGCAGACAGTGCCTAACGTTTCTGTTGTGTCATATATTTTTGTTATCAATCTTATGAACAGTAATTTACAAACACTTTTGGTAAATTTCTTGAATCAACTATTCAAAACACTATGGTATTACATGTAGCTTGTTCGTTTGGTCTAACACAATGTAACATTTCTGCCAAATTTGATTTTGTGTCTCCTAAAGTTTTTCATGTTGACCTTTTTTACCAGTTTTCGTTTCAAGACAATCTATTTTATGGTCATTACCGTCTCCTTTACCGAGCCAGAAATAGTACTTCATAAGCAAGGTAACGGGAATTACATTTCATCAGAGGCTGCATAGTCACATACTACAATCATTCCAATAACATCCAGTGAATATCTATGTCATTGTAGCTTTGATACATAATTAAAAATTCGGGTAGATATGTTAAATTGTGAAAGAAGTTCAGGGGGCGGATCCAGCTTTTTATAAAGGGGGGGGGGTTCGGGGTGGCTATGCGAGGGAGCGTAGCGACCGAGTCCAACGCGAGCGGAAGCGAGCGAGGGGGAGGTGTGGAGGGGGAGTGTCCCCCTCCCAACAGTAGGGTAAAATTTTTGAAAATCTGTTGTGTGAAAATGGTCTCCGTTACAGTTTTTAAAAAAAAAGATAAGATTTTAAAAAATGCGCTCCCCGGTTATTTTTTTTTTTTTTTTTTTTGGCGGGGGGGGTTGCAACCCCCCCACCCCCCCCCTCTAGTCCGCTTCTGGAAGTAGATTCTTCATTTCAAAACCGGCGCGCAGAAACAGTGACCCAGCATTCAGTAGCTCGTCATTCAGCTGATGATTCTAACTTGTTTTTCGAGACTTCAACCAGCGTAAATGTGGCGTTTAGGGCTCAATATATTTCCATATTACCAGTGGTAATTGAGTTGGGTGGTTTTCCGTGGTAATGGGTTCCAGTCTTACAGGCAGGGATCGTTCTATCATAGGCAGAATCAGTAGCACGTGCGGAGCCTATGCGAAGTTCAAACGCGTGAATCTAAGTATTATCCTTTCATATGCAAATTAATAACACGCGTAGCGTTTTGTGCAGATTGGAAACGAGGGGAGGGCCTTACCCCTCCCTCCCCCCTCTCTTCCCCGGGGCACTCGAATTATATCTTTGACGGGGTGCGGGCTCACACAATCCTTGAATGGGGGTCTAGTAGCCTGACAAAAAGAATAAAATATCGTCTTCGCGAGCTAAGGAGACATGAAAATGGTGAGTCTAAGCGATCTGATCTGAGGAGGGCAAGAAGCCACGTGTACATTCTATAAAGCTATGCAATTTTACAAGTCAGTCTTCGCTGCCTTCGCTCGCACAGCTGGCCTAGGGATGCCAGCCCGGTGGGGGGGGGGGCAGTCAAACATATTGCTGTAACATGCTTTGCTTGTTAATGAAGTTTTTTACGTGGGAAATCGATTATCCAGACACCCCCTAAAACAGAGTTTTTCTCTGTGTTGCAATAACCCCCTAAACGAGATTTTTTCGGGTGCCTTCTTTACACATTTTATGCTCCAAACATAACCTTAATAAAGTACACACCGCTATATAGACTATAGTCTTTAAAAAGAGTTCAGGGGAAAAAATACACCTAACATGCGTTTTACTCGTCTTTCAATAGCTCTACCCTTTTTTTTTGTATATGAAAAATCGGTGTACAGGGAGCTTGTTTATATAGATACCCTTAACGCTTGTGCACGCGCAGGGCCGCGTCTAAAACTGAAAAAACACCCCTTTAAACGCCGGTTATTTTTTTGGTCACAAATGCTGTCACAACATTATGTTTGACTGGCCCCCCGGGTGCCAGGTAACTATGAGTCTTTTTTGACATTGCGCTTGCGTGTGGTCATCAGTGGAACCCCCGTGACTATTGCGTTGACGTCAGAAATGATATTCATGGCAGCTTCAGGTTGATACCTAATATCCTGCCTTACAGTTGGAGGTTTGAACTTCAAAGGCCTCAATCAGAGATAGGTCTACCCTTGCCCTAAGCAGCACTTTTGGGTAAATTTGTGGAATTCTTAGAGAGCTGAAATCTTTTAAGTGTTTGGAAAGGGGTGTGTTCAGAAGCAGACATACCGCCGACCAATTGTTTTTGGTTGCTACACCATCCGCTCTTCCAGAGCCTTACACGACAGACGTATCTAAAGCCAAAAACATCCCTTACACCTTAGCGTAGCACCGAGCGCACTTGGAGCGTAGGGAACACACGAACACAATAATGCGCAGCCTAGGGGGATTGTCCTAGGGGGGAATTTGTCCTGTGTGGGGTTGTCTTGGGGGGAATTGTCCGGGGGGGAATTGTCCTGGGGGGGGTGTGTTCACTAGGGTCGAATTTGTCCGGCAAGGTGTTGTTAGGGGAATCTTTCCTAGGGGGAATTGTTCCTGGAGCGAGTTGTCCGGGGTGGTATTGTCCTAGGTGGTGAATGTTCCTCCGAGGGGAGTTGTCCTAGGCGGGGTTGTCGCTAGGGGGGAGTTTGATCCGGGGAGGTAGTTGTCCTAGGGGGGGCGATTGTCCTAAGGGGAATTGTTCCTGGGGAATGTTCCTCGGGGGGAATTGTCCCCGGGGGAGTCCTGTCCCTTAGAGGTGCGTAAGTTGTCCGGGTGGAGTAGTGTACTAGGGGGGGTAGTTGTCCTTAGGGGGGAATTGTCCTGGGCGGTAGTTGTCCTTGGATGGGAGTGAGCCTGTCCCTAGGGGGGAATTGTCCTAGGCGGAATTGTCCTCGGCGGGAATTGTAGCGTAGGTGGTAGTTGTCGGGGCGGTAGTTGTCAGGCGGTGTCGTTGTCCTAGAATCCCTATACAAGAACGTACATATAGGAACGATTCTAATACAACACACAAAATAAGTGGTAACACATGTCATTCTATTTAGTGATATGATATATATTAAGTATAATGAGATACAATGAATGAAGGAACTTTTATATTTGAACCATTTAATATAAGCTTGTTTTAAATTTATACAGGCCCCATTACATTGTTTATTTCATTTTAACATAGGACTATTCTCATAACCGGTTACTAATATAACAGATAAGCTAACTTTTAGGGGAAAATATCACAAAACTCATTAGCGAAAAAAGATTAAGATTAAACACAAGAATCGGGAAATACAGTAGTGATCCGTAAACGATAATAGCGTCATCGGATGATACATAATCATACAGGATGGTGCTTAGTATCCCTGTGTACCTGTGCTGTGTGCACGCACTCCACATCACAGATTCGTATGCAGAGAACACGCTATTATATATCCGCAGGCATACACAGGACACCAACATATATCACGTAATTATACTTGTACTCACATAATATTTATGCAAGTTAATCGTTTTGAAATTCCGCTTTATATCCGTTAATAATATTGATTTAAATTTTTATCTATGCCTATGAAGCACGTAGTTGCATTGTTTTTCAAAGAGTTTCTTACCGTGCGATGGGAGGCTGGATTAGTCCCCTCCCACTACCCTCTCACAGGCGTGCTTCCTCTCACACCTCCTCTTTTCAGTCGCTTTGCTCCCTCGCCAAGTATGACTACTCATGCACAATTGTGTTCATTCTCTTGAAATTTCACTGATTATAATCTAAATAATCTTTAATAAGTGATTGTATTTATTTATGCGTTCATATAACACCGTTGGGGGGGTATCCACACCTCCCATAGATATTTGGATCGCTCTGCTCCTCTCAAAGTTGACTACTCAATACAGATATTACAAAATTCATGCACTTTCCTTGGTTATACTCTATATTGAAAATCATAACTTACAATCAGTATACTCTTGTAAAATCTCACGGTTCTGATTTGATGCTTACCTGCTATCAAACTCTTTAATAGAATTTTCTTACCACGCCGCTAACATGGGCACCAGATCGCCCGGTCGTTTACTACTTAAATCCCATTCGTGCTTCATTCTTTCTACCGATTCACGCCCATCGCCCCAGTGAGCCACACCAAGTTAGGCTCTCGCCACGCTCGACCCCCCCATAAAACTGTTGCGTCTCATGCTTTTTGCATTGCAATTCTGATGTTGGCGTATAAAATCTTGTCAATTGGCCTTCTGGAGAACCATGCGTAAGAATGACTTCACGCGTGTGTCAAATAACTGCAGTCATGTATGGCACCTTTAAGGTAAAACATGTCGAGAGATGTTATAATGTAGCATAGTGTGTCTTAGACAGACTAGAGTACACGGGGTAATAATATCGGGTACAAATTGTCAGCAGCGATGGGCTGGAGTGATTACTTCCATGTGTTATGGTATAATGTCAGTATTTATGGGTTATAACATATACAGTAGTCAGAGCGGTAAAATGTCAGGAGGGTAATAATGTCAGAGGTAAAATCGTCAGAGGTGTAAATGTCAGAGTATAATGTCAGAGGGTCCATACCCATAGATTTTCACTTGAAAGGCTTTATATAAGATGTCGAGTATGGTTGTTGGTTGTATCGTAATGGTCAGATGGTAATTAAATGTCACGCGCTCAAATAATCAGACGGTAATAATGTCAGAGGGTAAAATGTCAGAGGTAACTTATGTCAGAGGTAAAATGTCAGAGGATAAATATGTCACGAGGTAATATGTCAGAGACGTAAAAATGTCAGAGGTAAGAAAATGTCTAGAGGTCATAATTTCAGATGTATATAAATATAGTCATGAGGTAAAAATGTCAGAGTTAACAATGTCCAGGCGCGCGCTAAAAATCGCCAGCAGGTAAAAAATGTCAGCAAGTAAAAAATGTCAGGGGTAATAATGTCATAAAATGTCAGAGGCAAAATGTCAGTTGAAATAAACCTCATAGGAAGCCTACTACATGTACAGCAGACGTACACAACTCTTGTTCGCTTCCTTCATTTGTTTGGGTATCCCCACTACACTAAGCTAAAAAGGAATTGAAGTCGTCATGAACTCTATTGTTTTCGTACCACGCTAAGTTATATGGTAGGGTACAGAAAATAAAACACAACTGTTCCTTTTGCAACTCTTGTTCTTCGAAACCACTTCGAATTACACTTATTCCTTCAAACTGTTCAGCTGTACATATTCCTGTGCAAAAATTATTTATTTATCCCACCTTTATTAAGACTTTATCACCTCCATTATCCATTAATGATGTATTACCCGAACTTTTGTAGCACAGCATAACAGTACAGAAATCGACTCCTATTAAAAGATCAATGCCGCAGGCTGGCGACGCCATGTGGGTAAATTCTACGAGGGGCATCCTTTTTTAACACCCGAAAAATTTGTCGGTGCAAAAATTTTTGCCGCCCCACCTCCCAAATTAAAACTTATTACTTAGCCATTTCAAGGTAAAACGCATCCGACAAGGAGTGTTTGGTGGGGGTGGTTAGTCAGGGGCCGACGACGACCAAAACCATTTTGTTTTTTGCGCCGGTCCAGTTCTGTTACCTTGCGACAAATTTACAGCCAAATCAGCATCCTCGCAGACGCGTGAGGCTAGGGGCCGATACGACCAAAATCTATACTAGTCGCCAAATATAAAGATAGTTATTATCGCCAAAATATAAAGATAAGATATATCCGCCCAAATATCAAGATGTGTATGCAAATATCATGGAAAACAGGTGGGGGGAGGGGGCAGCATTTTGTTTTTAGTGAAAAACTCGGTAAATATCCCCGTGAGTGTTCCATTACTTTTAGAATAGGGGCCGCCTCCTCTTCCTCCCTCCCCCGTTGTTGGTTGCATGCAGCCCTTTGGACCATGCATACGAATGAGGACGATGGCACTGTCAGACTGCAATGCGCGCGCTCTATGGAATGTTGTAGGAGCGGTCAGCCTTTTGATGTTGATAACTGAACGAAAGGATCTTATACGAATGCTGCAGGCTGACAGTCGGCTGGTGTTTCCCCGAAATTTGGTAAAGGAAACTTGCACATGACTTATTGTTTATCATATTCTGAGCACTATGGCCATAATTGTACTGTCCTAGCATTTATTATATTTTTTTTCAGTATGAGTAAAGGATCAAGATTCTTTGTTCTGAAGCTATGTCCCGAGCGCGACAAGAGATCTGTGAGGTGTTCGGAACGCGCTTCTCCCCTATACATGATCATTTTTTTCGTCAATTGACGAAAACATTGATCGTGTATGGGGCCTTTACAGTGTACAATGTTGTAACCCCTCTCGCATTTGGCGGGAGTGTCCGGCATATGGCGGCAGTCCATCTCCCGCCGTTCCACCACGCCCTTCCTCCCGTCGAGCATGTAAATCACCTACTTTATGAAAAACTTCCAGCTAAACGTGTAAAATGACACTATCCTGCTGTAAAATATGTTAATATAGTGAAAAGGAACTACCTAATGTGTGTGATTTTATTCAAAGAATGCTAAACACCAGCTGGTGGTACTTGACAAACAGTGATAGTACAAATCCTGCCAACATTTTCCTGAATGGTCTCGTAATGTTTCGTACCCTGCATGTGCATGTCTGCTGACTAGTGCCTGTGCTTGGTGATTGTACTGTGACTGTGATCGTATCGGAAGTACGTTTATTTTTATTTATTTATTTATTATTATTATTATTTTTTTTTTTAGTTTCATACACATGTCGAAGACCAAGCATGTCAGTCAGTTGTACGATGCGGTATGCGGTCTATGGGGCAAGGGGCCCTGGGGTCAATGTTATTTCAAGGTTGACACCATGCTTGTACACAAAAACGCGTATAAAAACGGTTGTTCTCGTGACGGGCAATGTATGCGCGCGTGTAGTGAAAAGGGTATCAAAGTCGCAAAAAAATCAGGATAAACGGGTACAGACCTATTCTTAACAAAAGGCTTACTTTAGAAAGGTATCTTTCAGACATTTTTACCTCTGACACTTTTGCCTCTGACATTTTTACCTCTGGCATTTTTACCCCTGACATTATTACCCCTGACATTTTTACGTCTGACATTATTACCTCCGACATTTTTACCTCTGACATTTTTACCTCTGGCATTTTTACCCCTGACATTATTACTCCTGACATTTTTACCTCTGACATTTTTACCTCTGACATTTTTACCTCTGACATTATTACCTCTGACATTTTTACCTCTGACATTTTTACCTCTGACATTATTACCTCTGACATTTTTACCTCTGACATTTTTACCTCTGACATTATTACCTCTGACATTTTTACCTCTGACATTTTTACCTCTGACATTATTACCTCTGACATTTTTACCTCTGACATTTTTACCTCTGACATTATTACCTCTGACATTTTTACCTCTGACATTTTTACCTGGCACCAAAACGTTTGCTCTAAAACCGCGCCTGAGCGTTTCTAAACACATTAATGGTCTGCTAGTGACTGCTACTGACTGCACTGTGTAAACACACTAATGGCAAGTCTGTACAGTATCATGTGAAACTTGAACAATTTTGACCATATTGTTGAAATACTGTTTCCTCCAAATTTTGACAATATGAATGATGTACATGTAGCTACATGTATCCCGATATTTAATTATATTTGAATTTTGTTATAATGTGGAAATGCTCATGTGAAACATTAAATAACCGCATGCATATAGCCACAGTTGCAAGAACATCTGAAATCATGTATAAACATGATTTGGGGTAATTTGACCAAAATTTCACTAAAACTGCGATTTGTGATTTGTGTGCAAACTTGCCAATAAAACATCACCTAAACAGAATAGGCCTAAGGCTCACTTGATTTCTTCCTTTGGTCTTTAACCACCTCCATTGGAAACGGATGGAATTCGGAAGATATACTTGAATCTTCAACATCAAGTTGACATAATAGTAAGGGCACACTCAAAAGGCAACTGCGAGAATTTTCAGAATACTAAAAAAAAAAAAAAACCTAGCTGTAATTTTCATCATTCCAATAAAAGGCAATGTTCCCTTTTGTAGTAGGAAACTCTCTCCCAGACTGACCCCGTTCGCTATACATGTATTTGTATTCCACTGTATGCGTTTCATCATTTTTTTTGTGTGCATTTTTTGAAGTACCCGAACACTTCAAATTCTGTAACACATTATAAACATTTAAACACGTTTATCTACAGCACGAAATTCTGTATAATTATCACCTATGATATCCAAAGTTTGTGTTTATTTCTGGAACGCTTCATAAACACGTTTTAAATGTATTCAATAGCACGTCTACAAACATTTTTTTGTGTGTGAAGATCTAAACACTTAAAGCTCAGTGACATGATTGGGAGAAATAAAAAAAAATGCCTTTAGAACCAAACTGGTTGAAAGACAAACCAAATGTACACCAGCTGGAGTGGAGTGGCTGGAAGGATTTGTCTTGAGTTTGTTTACTTAATAGGAGAATCAAACATAAACTGCAGGGTAGCAGTTTAATTTTATCGGGGCACGATAGATTTAATCATCATGTCATTTACCTTTAAGTGATGTTCATAAAAAATGTTTGTTGACGCAAACGGTTTTTGATTTTCAACACTGTACACTTCAGCGTGTTTATGATTTCATATAAAACGTGTTCAACTGTTTACGAAAAGTTCCAGAAATAAACACGAACTTTTGAAATCATACAGGTGATATACAGGACTACACGTGTTTATGATTTCCAGATAAACGTGTTCAAGTGAATTTATAAATGCGTTTATCTACAAACTCCATTTTGACAAAGTACGGTGCACGCGAGCTGGCGCATGCGCTTTGGATCTGTAGGAACAGAACTTAGCCCATCACATTTCAAAGAAGTTTGACTAGATAGTTCTATTCAAAACGTAAAAACGTTTCTAGTCATACCTGTCTCAAAATGAATAGAAATCTAGTCAAAATGACTAGAATCTAGTCAAAAAATATGACTAGAAAATCTAGTGAAAAAAATGACTAGGTATTTTTAGAGTGTATATTTACACTGTACAACATTTAAAACGTAAAGAGGGAATTATGCGTCTACCCTCCCTACTCAAAAGTATTGCAACATACAATATAACGCATACATTTTACGTTGAAGGGGTCTTTCTAAAATGATGTCCTAACTCCGTTTATCATTGGAAAATTACATTAAAAAAAAAAAAAATCAATGAATATACTTTCTCGTTCCTTCTCCAAGGCGGAAAGATTATCAAATGCAAGCGCGCCCACAACAGAGGGGATGGAAAATAAATTGTAACCCTTTTTTTTTGCTCCCCGTAGGGGTGGGGTGTTAATTAACACTAGCATCGTAATTCGGTTTCAGATTACCAATGAAACGGATTTAATGGCTTGGAAAGACTTCCAGCAAACAAAAAATGTCACTAT
>JZLH01S0088853.1:0-12147 GCA_001188425.1 Eucidaris tribuloides | reverse complement strand
AATTTCTTCAATATTTACTTCATCTACATCTTTCTGCTGTTCATTCGGAACAGGGGGCACGATATATTCATCGCCCTCGATCATAACAGCTTGTTTTGGTGGAATCACTACAGCACGCTTCACTACATACCTTACATCATATTGTACCACCCGAATTAGTATGTACTGACTCAGTCGATTATGCTCATGTATGCCGCTCTCCACACTGGGCTTAAATCTGCATCATTCACAAAACTGTTCTTTGCCTCGTCCTGCAAGAGTTTGAATCACATTTGTTCCTACACATAAGGGCACTCTCTTATTAAAGGGAATATCAGGCACTACTAGCACGGTTACGTCAATATCGGGAGCAGACGGAAGTGCACCGGGGAAGTGGAGGGATAACTCAGCATAGCCTAAATAGGGGACGGGTAATCCATTAGCACCTTCAATCTTAATGATATTGTCTATATTATGGAGCGGGACTGTGGGGAGGTGGACATCATAAAAGGTTTTACTAATCGTGGTGATTTGGGAACCTGAATCTACTAAACATTTACATCGGTGACCGTTTATATTTGCTACTGCTTCATTCGATTTTCCTATTAATCTCCGCATTACAGACTGAGGAAGAGTACCATTCGTCACTGCTTGGTTGCCATGACCTACTGTCCGTCCCGTGACAGAGGTCTTCTCCCGTTTAATGGGGCATTCTGGAGTTGTTGGGGAAAAGGGGGCATCTGATTCATTAGCGGAGGGGGCGGGGAAAATGGGGGTCTCCTCCTGGGTTCCTGGCATTCCCTAGCGTAATGTCCTGGCTGTCCGCAGTTATAACATGGGCCATTGGGGACACGGGGGCGTGAATTTGGGGGCGGCATGAAAGGGGGTCTCGACCTACTAAACTCCTCCAATTCTTGTTACTTTTCCGTTAATTCCTTAACCTCTTTCTCCAGGTTTGATTGTTTTTCGACTTGTGTCGCATGTATCCCTACTCTGCCAGGGCGGGGACGGCCCGGGGGGGGGGGGGCTATTGGAATGGAATTTATTGAAATCTTCGGCTTCTTGTTCAACTAGCCTCGCAATGCGGTCTAGCTCGTCAAAGTACTAACAGTCTCGTTCTTATGTCTAATTGCCTGTTTTATGGCTTCGTTTGATAATCCTTTCCAAAATACTACCCTCAATGTTTCATCCTTGGCGGTGGGTGAAATTCCATTCCTCTGTTCTGCTTTATCTACTGATAATTGCAGCCTGGCACTATACGCCGTAATTGTTTCCTCATTCCCTGTTTGGCCGAATATAATTGTTGCAACAATACGGCCCCGGATTCAACAGTCCCATGAATCCCTCTTATTTATCTACAATTTCATCTACGGATGCTTCGACCCCCATATTCAATAGTATTTGCCCCGCTTCTCCTCGGAGCGAACGGCGAACTAAACGATTACGGGCATGGGGACTGTACCCCTCATCTCCCTTTAAACACTCTACTTCGTAACGCCAAGCTTCAAAGGTAACTTCTCCACCTTTTGGCTTGGGGTCGCCCGAGAACATACTTAACTTCAATGGACCTTGTATCATGGTTTGGGATTTTATAGTTGGGCGTCGTGACATTTAATTCAATTTTTAGAGTCAAGTGTGACTTTGGTACATCCGACACCTCAATTACCTTTCCACCCAACTCTTTATTTGACAACTGAGAGACGGCCTTCGCAGCCGCATCTCTGTTATCGAAGACGCAGTGCGCGGTGCCCGTCCGCTCACCTGTGAGGGAATCAGTCCCAAACACAAGATGGGTAATTTCTCCCACCTTGCTAAAATGACTCGTCAACACATCTTCCGTAACACTCGAATCGATATTACGTATAAAAACTATGCGATCTCCTTGCGCACCTGCCATGACTACATGTAATTTGGATCAACGGCCAAATATCAACAATAATGTACTAAAAAAAAATGAAAAAAAAAACACAAATATACTGATATAATATGTATAAATGCGAATTGACCAAACGGACACCGCGCACCTGTCTTATCTTACAAAAAAAAATTCAATACATCAAAACAAAATACTCAGGGTCCAGTAACCCCGGTAGTGTATATGTACACAAACAAAACTTTAACAATTTATAGTTACTTTGAATACATTCACAATAATAACTGCCAGTCTCCAGCGCAACAGGGATCAAGTCAGGATAAACTTACTTTGGGTCAAATGGTGTTTCCGGTCTTTTATCGGGACACCGGCAATTGTAGGGGACGTTGAACCTCGCTATCCCTCGACCCAGAACGGGCAAATCCAAATGTTCACTTTTGTTTATTAAAACAGTGGGGCAAGTGACCAATGCGTGATAATATCGGAAGGCTGGGGCGTGTTTTTCCACTAGGTACAACCGGTGGAGTAGTTTCCGCGCGCCTACATGAAAACAATCAAAAGAATGGGGCCAACAGTACTGTTGTAAAGAATAAATAAACAAATGTCAGGTTGTCGCAGCAATTTTCGGCTAGGACGTAGTAATTGGCTCTCAAAGCGTAGTAGAGCACGGGAATAAATTCTCTTACGGGGGGGATGGGAACCTAACTGATTAACGTTTAGAATATCAAGGAGGTCCTCCTCGTGAATCAACAAATATTCGGCCACGGCAACCAAGGACAGAAAACTGGGGGTTTTGCTAACACCGTATGGGTTAAGGTCGGGCTCTCTCCTGACGTAATCCAAGATTGCCTTGAATGCTACCTCGGGATCCCGCGTCTCACCCGGCAAATAAATAGTAACGGGGGAGGTAACTTCCTTAAAACGTACCAACCCTGCAAAGTAATCGGAAATTTCAGCTAGTTTCCCCAAATCGTCATTTCTCACCTGGATTTCGACGTCGGGTCCCCTTTCGGCCATTTAAACAAAAACAAATTATTTATAAACTATATACCCCTTCACAAGGATATCGTATATATATAAAAAAAAACAAATAGAACAAAATAATACTTATATAACAGCTAGCGCACTGCCGTTCGTACCCGACAGGGATACCTCCAAACCTGTCTCTTTCGAATATATTAATTTACAAAATATTTTTTTCTCTATAATTTCCAAAACAATTTCGTGCTGATAACGCGAAGGTCGTGAGTTCCGTCTAGCACCACCCTCCTTTACAGCAAGGACTGCAAAGTAGGGGAACCAGGTCTGAGTATTGCGGTCCGTAAGACAAAAACTACGGTCTGGTACTAGTCCTCACAAACAACACACCAATTGATCAGCAGTACCGTCAATCAGCCAAACAAAACAAACAAAACTATTTCACTCACCCAATACTCGAAATACCGAACAGACAAACGGTAAAACGCTTTCTGAATTTACAATAGAAAATAGATCAGAAGGACTTTATTTATATATATACACTGTATTGTTCCTTGAAATCAACTGCACGATACTCTGTCACAATATCATACTTTTGGTGAACCTTGTAGCCTCACTCTTTAATTAAATTAAATTTAAACTTTTAAAACAAATTAATGGCTATTTTAAATTAAAACAAACCCCCCCAATTTTACTCAAGTTTAACAAAGCAAGGGAGAAGGGCAAGGAGAGGGATCAGGGGGTAAAGAATATTAATAGGAAAATAATGATGTTAACGCGATAAGTTGACTTTTTATATTATATCACGGAACTTAGCTTGATCGGGGACAGTCTCTTAGGAACTCAGGAACGGGCGATACACTTATTGAAAATTAGGATGACTTGTCGGCGATCGACTTGGCGGTAGGCCGTCAATCCAGTTCTCTCCAGTGAAGAAGAATATATAAAATTGGAATTTGACTGGTGATGACGATTGCTGGAGACTTGGATGAACTAATTCATTTGCTGGAAACGGACTTGCAGGCGAAGAAAAATATAACTTTGATGAAATGTTCACGGCGAACTACTGATTAAATTAATGAGGTTTGAAGTAAAGAATTTGGAATTTATTGAAATCTTCGGCTTCTTGTTCAACTAGCCTCGCAATGCGGTCTAGCTCGTCAAAGTACTAACAGTCTCGTTCTTATGTCTAATTGCCTGTTTTATGGCTTCGTTTGATAATCCTTTCCAAAATACTACCCTCAATGTTTCATCCTTGGCGGTGGGTGAAATTCCATTCCTCTGTTCTGCTTTATCTACTGATAATTGCAGCCTGGCACTATACGCCGTAATTGTTTCCTCATTCCCTTGTTTGGCCGAATATAATTGTTGCAACAATACGGCCCCGGATTCAACAGTCCCATGAATCCCTCTTATTTATCTACAATTTCATCTACGGATGCTTCGACCCCCATATTCAATAGTATTTGCCCCGCTTATTACATATTCTGATTCCACATCCCATAATACTTATTAATTAACAGTCATGTGAGACTACACCCTAAAATTAGACTTTGTGATTGGCCAAAACTTCTCATATAACTTTCAAACTTCTTTAAATCTGCCACGTATGTGGGCTAAAACTTCGAAAATGCTAAGTCACAGCTCTTTTAGTATCTCAGTAACTTTACTGGGTAAACTTCTATTCAACTATCTAACTCAATTCATTGTATTTCTTTGACCAAAAGTGTTAAACCTTAATGATAATCCGTATCATCCTAATGAGTTATTTGCACTTTGAATGGTGTACTGTATCTACCTTCCATTAGCAGAACAATATATATACGATTAATCTAATTTAGAATTAAAGACCTAGGCAAGCACTCTTTCGGAGTGTTTTGACAAAATCCCCCTTTGATACACCATATGCTTTATCCAAATTCACCCAACCCAATATTTTCTTTTAACCTGTTCTTTAAACTCATTAAAGTCTACCCATAACACAATATCAGCTTTCATTCTCATCAATTCTAAAACCCACTTTGGATAGGCGACACATCTTATATCTTCCAGACAGCTTAGAATTCCCTTCATCACCCCATTATTCACCTAGTATCTCATTCCTTCTGTCCATACTACTCCCAAAGTGTTTACTTAAATAAAACTACATGTCTTACTATCCATTCAACACATGGGGGTCTATCAATTCAAAACTTATACACATTTCCTGGACACTGTCACTCAACTGGTATCGTAAAAGCACATTCTTATCTATGGTTCACCGACCTCAATTTCGAATGGAGCTACAACGGGCTAATACAGTGGTCTGTTCAATATTACATACATTTTAGGAAAACAAACCCAAATTCTTTCTTATAAATTCTTGAACCGTACAGCCTGAATTGTTGCCCTTTTACATATATATATATATATATATATATATATGTCTAACACCACCCTCCTTTACAGCAAGGACTGCAAAGCAGGGGAACCAGGTCTGAGTATTGCGGTCCGGAAAACAAAAACTGCGGCCTGGTATTAGTCCTCACAAACAACACATCAATTGATCAGCAGTACCGTCAATCAGCCAAACAAAACAAACAAAACTATTTCACTCGGCAAACACTCGAAGTACCGAATAGACAAACGGTGAAACGCTCTCTGAATTTACAATATAAAATATACCAGAACGACTTTATTTATAAACAGTTCCTTTGAATCAAATGTACAAAACTCTGTCTTGTGACTTTTCACAAAAATATTACACTTTGGTGAACTTCGTTATTCTCACTCTTCAAATTAAATTCAAACTTTAAAAACAAATCAAACAATTAAAAATGAAAACAAAACCCCAATTTTACTTAATTCAATAACATCAAGGGAAAAGGACAAGGAGAGGGTAAAGAATATTAATAAGGAAATGATGATGTTAGCGCGATAACTGCAAGTCGACTTTTTATAATACGGAACTTAGCTTAATTGGGGACAGTCTCTCGGGAACTCTGCAAACTCTGGGCGGGGCACTGGAGCACAGGAACACAGGAACGGATGATACAGGAACACAGGAACGGATGATACAATTCAAACGATGAAGATGACTCACGGGAAATGTTTAATGAGAGGTTATGACGACTTCTCGGTAATCGACCTGGCGGTTGGCCGTCAATCCCGTTCTCCCCAGTAGATTTGTTGATGGAATTTAACTTGTAGCGGCGAATGTTGAAGAGTCAGTTGGAAAATGTATCGGGTTGAAATCTACTTGTAGAATACCGGCGAAGAAAATATAATTTTGACGAAATGTTCACAACGAATTAATAGTTAGGTTAATGAGGTTTGAAGTAAAGAATTCTGGATTGAAACAGGAAAGGCAACAGATGTTGAAAATGAAACACGCCAAGCGATACCGAAAGTGAAGAAGTGGGGAAATAGGGTTTGGGGCTGGGGTTTTATACTTCATTACATATTCTGATTCTACATCCCATAATACTTATTAATTAACAGTCATGTAAGGCTACACCCTAAAATTAGACTTTGTGATTGGCCAAAACTTCTTGTATAACTTTCAAACCTTTTGTCGTTATTTTCATGAAAGGGGCTATCCCCTATGCACCGAACCATCGACGTAAGTCTGATCGTTTAACAGTAAATTTCTGAGCAATTAAGCATTTCAATCTCTCCGTAATTCCCCATTTTTTGCAAAAAAAATGCGTTCACAAGTGGTACACTTAAAACACGATTGACACAGTGACGTCCCCTGAAATAAGGTCGCTTTATGCAATATGTAGCGTATCTCTGAAATAAACATCTACACGTCGTCAAGGCTGATGGATTGTTCAGTTTCGTTCGACGATCGCAGTCGACCGTTTAATTGGCAGGTCGGACACACGTTGTAACATTTGCGAAAAGGGTGCCTTTGTACGTAGACAGGCAGGTTTGACAAAAATTGTTTTTGCATAAAAACCCCTCAACTTTCGTGATTATGTGAAAGTGATTTTCGCTGGTTAAATAAAGGTGTAAAACCACCTCGGCAGGTGGACCAGCGTATATGATCGTGTCTGCATTTCTGGCGGAGAAAGTCTGTACTCTGTACGTGGGGGGAAAGAAGGGCCTCGAACGAATTGAATTGACTCGTATCTATAAACCCTTCGGGTATCTTTGCATCCCGGTAGAACCGCATTTGGCTTCCTTCAAAAATGCAGCCACTGGTTTCCTCTCCTTTTTACTCCATCTGAGGTAATTGGGATAGTTTAAGGTATGATATCTAGCAATGAGAATGTCTTTCACTGTATGGGGAACGAATGGCATAGGGTTCTTTCTTCTTGCCCTCACTCTTCCAGGACCCAAAAGGCGGGATTGCCACTCCCTATGAGCAAGGTGATGTCCTTCTCGGCAGCTGTCGGTAGCTCTATGCCTTTAAGATGAGGCCATATGTCCATATCCTGATAGCAATGACATTGGCTTTCGCGAAACATAGCTCATCATCGGCTTCAGGTATAGTGATAATCGATCTTTTACGAACTGCGGCGAGTTGATCGACACCCTCATTCTTCGTCGATACGCTCCCCTGGGATTTTCGATGTGATGAAATCGGATTGTAAACCCCGGGTTTAAATAAAACTCTTGATTACTGTTCAATATTTCCTCGATCGTTTCGAGAAGCAGAACAGTGTTGAAATGTTTCGCCAAGGCCCACGGTAAGGAGATGGGTTTATTTAATTGGGTCGAAACCAAGGCAAGAAGGACGTAGTCCCGGTCATTGACATTGTAAAATAATAGATCGTGCAAATCATTCAGCGCTTGACCGATGTGTGTCATGACCCCCTTGATCGACTGAAGCGGAGTGTGGGAATGTTTAAAATCGTATCACACTTCTTTCGATCCAAAACGTTTTGACACCCTCTCATTGATATAGGTCCAGTGAGAGGATCAGTTGATGTCATTCCCGGAAGATTTAGGGGGTTTCAGGTGTCATGCTTCAGTATGTGACATTATCCCCTTAATCGTTTGAAATCATATACCAAACTTCTTTTGATCCAAAACGTTTTGACATCGTTTCATTGATAAACGTCCAGTGAACGGATGTGTTAATTTGATCCTCGGAAGATTGAAGAGTTTCAGGTGTCGTACAGTGTGTGACATGATCCCCTTAATCGATGGAAGAGGACCGGAGTATCTGAATATTTGAAATCGTACCAAACTTCTCTGGATCCAGAACGTTTTGGCACCCTCCCATTGGTGTAAGTCAGTGATAGGATGAATTGATTGGATCCCCAGATGATTGGAAGCGGTTTCGGGTATCGTGGTACAGTCAGTCATTCTCCGTTGTGTGATTGGTGTTTGATTTTGATTTCGATTTTCCATGGGAATTCTTTTTGAGCACTTTAGACCGACACACATCGGCGTCTGCGTCTGAATGTTTTCTTTGGAATGTAGAAATTGATTATCACGATCGCCGGGTTTGCGGCGGGGTGTAACGTCAAATTCCGAATCCGATTTGTCAGAATATATACATAAATTTACATGTGGGGACGGTCATGATGATCTTTTGTCGGTAAGACGGCTTTTGAGATCGTTTGCTCAGGTACGATGTTGTCCATCTCGAAAGAGTTTGAACTTCATGATAACTCATAAACGCAGGGGTGGTCAGGAGGATCTTTTGTCGGTAAGACGGCTTTTCAAAATTCGATTGTTCAAGTCCAATGCAGGTTTATCTTGAAACAGTTTGAAGTTCGAATTATCTAATTAACGCGAGGGGTGGTCGGGTGTGTCTATTGTCGAAATAGGTTAAATAGGTGCTGATGAAACAAACAAGCCGTAACTTGTCGCAACCTGTCATCTTTCCTTCGCTTATTACCTTACGAAAGACGTAATTGTCACAACTGGCGATCGATCAGTTCCTGTCTATAAGTGGGGTTTCGGTATCGGCGGCGCCGGTTGTAAAATCGATTCACCTCAATGGATTTCTGAACTAACGTCAAAGTCAAAATGGCAGCCATACGCTCCCTGGACGTATGCGCGACAATTTCTTGCCTCGCGTCGGCAATTTTGGCGCGAATATCAGTTCTTTGTTCGTAAAGGGTCTCCCATTTCTTCACCGTCAATGACACGCCCTGTTCCGTGGGTTTCATGGGTTCGCGTACATTTTGCTTCACGAAGGGGTACGTGTAAAATCGGAGATGTACGTAGATTTTATTATTAAACCGCGTAGTTGTTACTAATCTCATTCCTGGTGATTTACCAAATGGAAATCGTAGAGGCCTCGATTCGATTCGAAAACGTGCTAGGTCACGGTCTTCACCTTCCTGACGATGTTTGTCGTGCGTTTCAACGGTCTAATTTATCATGTTCATTTTATGTAAAATTGTTTCAAATCCGCCGTCCGTACAAATATGGATGGTCCAGTCTGCATCAATTGCCCCTGTAGTTTATCAAACTGTCTGAAATGGGCAAACAGAATCCCGCGAAAGATGACGAGGCTAAATATTTGGAGTCCCGATTCATCCGACAATATGGCTCGATCATTCCACAGGCGCTGATGCGGATGAAGGGTAAAAATACCGGGATAAACTGAGACTTTCTTCGATAATTTCGGCACGATGTGAATTTACACGAATTTCTGCCATTCTGAATCGTACAATGTAACGTAAAGTGGTAAGAATATGAAGAATACAAGTCGGTAACCGACAGTAAATTGATACGCTGTTTCACGTACGACTTGTACAACTAAAGAAAGATAGGATGGAAGTGCAAATTTTTGTTAATGTTCCCGCCCTTGATTTTTAAATGGTATGGGTTGTCGTGGACACTTCAAATGCACCAGAGTTTAACTGACTCATTAAATCGCTGGATTGGATTATCAATACCCCTAGAAACCTCTGTTCTTTTCGTCCAGTTGCAGTCTTTACGACTTTGTTCAGCAGATTCGGAAATTTCATTGTTCCACCTGTGACTGCCTCACTTAACACGAACGCTAAGTGAGGAGTTTCGGTCAATGTCGAAAACTACAGACGCACTCCAAGAGAAATATATTCATAGACCTCAGGATTTACGAAACGAATGGTGAACGATTTATTAAAATTCCAGAAGTCCAAGATAAAATACTGTAACAAACAAAACAAGTAAACAAAACTTTAGAACGATGTTACATAATCTAGGAAACTACAATCTAGAACCAAACAGGCAATATAAATATGAAACTATCACCAAAAAGGGTACAAGTATGTTTTCCATATATTACAAACTAGATTACAATAAGTGTCTTTACAATAAGCCAAGTTAGCCAACTATAAATTGCTGAAGCTTGGTCGACGAGATGTTCCGAAAATATATTGTCAACTTGTTGGTAATATATTTGATCTAACACATAAACTTTAATCATTGCGGAACGTATTATGATATCAAAAGAATTTGCAAACATATGCAGTGAAATATTATGCATTGAACATGGTACATGAACTGTAATTGAGGCATATGGTTCACTCTTTGACATTGTACAAAATCAACTTAGATTAACAATGATAAACTCAACTGTTTAACTTCTAGAAAGATTCATTCTTACAGCCAAAATATTACAAGAATTACTGAACTAGAAACTATAATCGAAGTAATGAAACTTAACTTACCAACTGGAGGCTATGAGCCGTTTACTAGACGACACAAGTCGAAAATATTCAAAGCGAAAATAAGACGAATCGAAAGGAACGAACGAATGACTATATGCCCTATCTCTACTAGCTCGAATCAATCACTGTCTGTATAACTAGTTTTCTTACTGCCCCTACACTGATGTACCAGCACATTTACTAAGATTTGTGACTCACTGGGAAGCTATTGTCTAGCTTTTAGCTTGATCAAGTTTACGGCCAAGATTAAGACCTATTGGCCACCCCATGAACAATAAGACATTCTACGAAGTGTACACGAAGAAACAAAAGAAGTGAGAGACAGGATGTGTCCCAAGCTATATACGTACTACAATATATTACATGTACCTATATGTGTATTACATGTGCATTGGTAGACCAATATCCTTACACAAGGAGCGATAAACACATGATAAAATGAAATTAATTATCAAAAATAAAGGAATCACAAATTAAAACTTGTCAAAAATCTCACTGCATACTGCTGCAGTGACACCACCCCTTCTTGCCATTCTTGTTTATCGAGATAATAAAAGGTGAATGAAACTTAGTGAAAATGGTTGTAGTACTTAGGACCCTTTATTGGATACACAACAACAAATAACAAACTACTTACCATCATACAAATCAACTTTCCAACACGTGGGCTTTCTCTGTGGCCTCCTCTACTCGCTTGGTCTTAGAATTTATGGTTGGACCATAGCTTAATGTGTTTCTGGTGATTATGCGAATATTTGTCGAATTAGATATGAGCATGTACATTTTGCTCTTAAGACCATGGGCGCAAATGCTCTCAAGAATTCTATTCAAGTGTGTGTGTGTGTGTGGGGGGGGGCACCCTAATTGTTGCATCCGGTGTGTCCCCCCCCAAAAAAATGAATAGAATTCCTGAAAGCATTTGCGCCCAAGTTAAAGATGGTTAGATTATGACGCAACCCGTATACCCTGTAAACCTTTCTTTCCGCCCAGTTGCAGTCTTTGCGACTTTGTTCTACAGATCATTTCGGAAATGTCAGTGTTCGACCCCCTCTTCTTGCGTTCTCGTATATCGAGATATGAAAGCTGAATGAAACTTACTGAAAATGGTTGCGGCGGGATATTTTACTGGATTCACCACAAATAATGAATTACCTGCCGTCATACAAATCAACGTTTCCAAAATGTGGGCTGTCTTTATGGCCTCCTCTTCGCTTGTTTGTAGAATTCGTTGTATGACCACAGCTTAATGTGTTACTCTTGATTATGCAAGTATTTGTCGAATCAGCTTTGAACATTTTTTCATAGGTTGAATGCATTTTTTCCTCTCTTTTACGTAACCTATTGTTGTGTAGGGATCGGTTAGTGTAGGCCTATATTTAGTTGGAAAGGTACATTTGTTTGTTTGTTTGTTTTATTTCCGTCATGAAAAGAAATATACAAAATATACACAATAACTTGAAAACTTAAAGAACATTATATACAACTATACAGAAATAAGTACATATATAAGGATACTGAATAACATTACAGGCTCGACTATATTACAAACAAAACATATACAAAATAACATAACAGAGAGGGAAAATAATGGATATAGAAGAAAATAAAAAAAAGAATGGGGGAAGACGGCTGGATAACCCATATTCAGCTGCACTAATATAGTGCTGCTGGTCTTCCATGGGGACCAGTTGGGATGGGGGGGGGGGGTTTGAATTT
>JZLH01S0088803.1:0-10126 GCA_001188425.1 Eucidaris tribuloides | reverse complement strand
ATTGGTGTGATATGACCTTTGGGCATAAACCTTTCAAATAAAAGAAAAATCGCCAAAACTAAACTTGCGCTTTAAGTTAATCGTATGCCGTGTTGTTTTTTATTTTGTTCAGCTTGGTGTGACATTACTTCTCATCTGTTGAAAAACCGTCAGTCGAATGTGCTTCAGTCTAACCGGCCTTATGAAATGTGAAGTTATTGTGAGCATATGGTACTTCTGTTTTGTTTGTTTGTTTGTTTGTTTGTTTGTTTGTTTGTTTGTTTGTTTGTTTTTTTTACTTTCACGCAATATACAATCCCAATCACCTTTTGGATAAGCGCATTATACCGCTGATCACTCGACACAGCACACACATACATCAACCATGGCGTATTCGATGGTCGTATATATCTTGATGATAACGTCGGAATGCCTTGCCTATTGGGGGAAGACGAGTAATGACGGGAATCCACCATTTCCCCTGCCAGGTATAATAATAATAATAATACATTCTTCTATAGCGCTTTTCAGGACCGCTGGTCCTCCCAAAGCGCTTTACAATAAAATAAACAGTGTTTACAATCAATCAATACAATCAATGAAAATATTTATCAAAGCGGTATAGGTTTTTAGTGCTTGCTTAAAAATGTCAATATCAGTCATAGTGCGTACTGAAGTCGGAAGAGCGTTCCAGAGCTTTGGACCACCACAAGCAAATGCTCTGTCACCATAGGTTTTAGTTGTTCCAGGATTGAGGATGAGAAGGTGTTGGGAAGATGACCGCAGATGCCTTGGTGGGATGTATGGTTTGAGCAGTTCTGAGATGTATTCTGGACACGTGCCATGGAGAGCTTTGAAGACAGCGAGAATGGCCTTGTAGTGGATTCGGGACTGAACTGGCAACCAGTGTAGATCTTTAAGGACATGTGTAATGTGTTCAGATTTCTTAACTCTGGAGACCAACCAAGCGAGCCGCAGAGGTCTCTTCTGTAGTTTACAGATTTCTCTCTCCGGTATAGCTTCAAATTCAACATCATATTTTTCCATTATGTTTCAATAATTATGTCGTTATATTTGCTTTAATCAGAGCACTGCATGCGCCTTTATTACCCTTCCGTCATATACCGCCGTAAAATGGGGGTAACTTCTCCCCTACCCCTAAAAAACAAAAACAAAAACAAAAACAAAAACTAATTGAGGTTCTCTCTCTCATTATCCCCGAAATCCTCAAAAAATGAGAGAAAGAACCTAAGTTATTATTTTTAAATTGTTTTATCTTATTGAATGTTATTGTTTTTTTTTTGGAAGGGTGGGGGGGGGGGGGCTCTAGCCTGTTAAAATGCATTTGCAATTCATGGCGAGAATATGATATAGACGTATGCAGAAAAGAAAGGCTTGCGGATAAACCTGCACTATAACAATTTCCGTACAGGTAATTGTCGGGGAGTATCGGGGTAGGTATACTAATTTGTCGCCTTATGATAAAATAAGCATTGTGATTTTAATATCTTTAAATTTGTCATTGTTATTCTCATACCTTGTTTTATAGGACGGACACCGATTTATGCCGGAGAGGAGAAGGTGGAAAAGGTCGGAATCATGCCGGAAGCTGGAATGGCGGGAATATCTGATAAGGCGGGAAAATCTATTCCTGAGAGACTAGCAGCTCTTGTGTATGGCAATCGACTACCACGTAGCATGCAGCCATGAAATCAGACATATCCAGCACGGCTGTGGAGTGAAAATGATTAGTTTTCTCAATTAAAAAGCTCATAGATTACTCTTTTTTTTCAATAAGCACATAATGTTGAATTTGAACTTAAATGAAAACCGACAGATAAGAAAGTAGGAAAGAGTTATTTGTACTACAGTGTATTTGATATTTCAGTATTAACTATGTTATTTCGTCATAACTAATTAAATATGTAAAGCAAATATCATGGAACTTACATTATCAGAGTCCACGATGATAAAATGCACGTAAAACGTAAAAAAGGAGCATAATACTGTAGTCTAGAATTTAAATGCAACATTTTACAGCTTTCTTGAGCGAAGAAATTGAAAAAATAAAAGGTTGTAAGAAGAATGATGAACCTCTCTGTACCAGCCAGAAAACCTATCCAAATGTGTTTGTTATCATGAAGGTGTGAAATCTTAACTACAGTGAATTGTAAATTAATGGACTTGAACAGACTTGAATGGACTAGTGATGGACCAGCGTCATCTCCCCTCCCAGTCCTCCTGTGTGTTTGTGTGTGTATTTGTGTGTGTATGTGTGTATGTGTGTGTGTTTGTGTGTGTGTGTGTGTGTGTGTGTGTTTGTTGTGTGTATTTGTTGTGTGTATGTGTGTATGTGTGTGTGTTTGTGTGTGTGTGTGTGTGTGTGTTTGTGTGTATTTGTGTGTGTATTAATTTGTGTGTGTTTGTGTGTTTTGTGTGTGTGTTGTTTGTGTGTGTGTTTGTGTGTTTGTGTGTTTTGTGTGTGTATTTATGTGTGTTTGTGTGTTTTGTGTGTGTTGTGTTTGTGTGTGTGTTTGTTTGTGTGTGTGTTTGTGTGTGTATGTGTTTGTGTGTGTATGTGTTTGTGTGTGTGTGTGAGTGTGAGTGTGTTTGTGTGTGTTTGTGTTTGTGTGTGTGTGAGTGTGAGTGAGTGAATGTGTGTGTGTTTGTGTGTGTGTGTGTGTGTTGTGTGTGTGTTGTGTGTTGTGTGTTGTGTGTGTATTATGTGTGTTGTGTGTTGTGTGTGTGTGTTGTGTGTGTGTTGTTGTGTGTGTGTTGTGTGTGTATGTGTTGTGTGTGTATGTGTTGTGTGTGTGTGTGAGTGTGAGTGTGTTGCGTATGTTGTTGTGCGTGTGTGTGTTGTGTGTGTGTGTGTGTGTGTGTGTGTGTGTGTTGTGTGTGTGTGTGTGTGTGTGTGTGTGTGTGTGTGTGTGTGTGTGTGTGTGTGTGTTTGTGTGTGTGCGCTCAATTGTGGTGCATGGTGTGTACCGAGGGGGGGGGGGTTTCTGGTTGTAGTACCAAGTAATGTGCCAGTAAAGGAAAAATTCATATTGTAAAGAGGAGCATAGCATAATAAAATCCCAGTAAAAGAATCCCTGTAACAAGGACACACACACACACACACACAAAGAAATTTCCCACATAGACCTTGTGATAATGTTGGGAGTCTCCTGTACGAATATACAGGGTGGCCCAGAAAGATTGCTACACTTGCGATCGTTAATTTCTTCAACATCATCCACAAAATGTCATTGGAAATAATTTCATGGGTTAGAACATTCTTTTTCCGACAAAATGATACCACGATCAATGATTTTGATTGAGGTGTTTGGATCTTAGGGCTATTTTTTAAGGCAATGTAATTTTTAAATTTGCTATTTTTCCACCTACAGCGATCATCAGAACACCAAAATATTCTCACATTACGGCGTGCCATATACTAAGCTCCGTCGAGACAAAGCCCAGGAATGCCCTCGCTTTGATAAGAGGACAATGTGAGCTACATCTCCCATTGTCATCACGGTTTGTCTGATATGGCACGCTGAGACGCGAGAATATCTCGGTGATCCGATGACCGCTGCTGTTGAAAAATTGGCAAATTTCGGAAACGACATTGCCTCGGAAAAATGGCCGCAGAATCCAAACGAATAACTCAAAATCAATGATCACGGTATCATATCGTTGGAAAAAGAATGCTCTAACCACTGAAACAAAAACGAATGACATATTGCAGATGATTTTTAAGAAACTAGCTATTGCAGGTGCAGCATTCTTTCTGGGCCACGCTGTATAACCCATGTGTGTATTTCTTGTGCACTGTTTCTATCGCTGCTTGCATGGGTACACACATACACGTATCACTACCAGAACCATTTTCACACTTGAGATCAATTAAGACACTTCCACACAAACAATTATCATAGTTTTGCATTGTTGTCAGTTTGAAACATTTCCATTTATGCAGGTACAACAGAGATACAACCACCTCACATATATGAAAAAGTTCCCTGAAATACAATGAAAATCATAGAAACCTTCGTATTTTTGCTTGATAAAATTTACACAAATTAATGAAAACAATATTCTTTTATATTTTTAAAAATTATCTACAGATTGATGAATACATTTAAAAATAAACGTTAAAGAGAAAACAAAATATTTCAATTACGCCATGAATCGGCCTCAGCCAATAGAAAAATATCCATTTAGTACTTATAATCTAATTACTTAATTTCCTTTTACAAGAGAAAAAGTTAAATTTGATAAATGCCAACAACTATTTTATTTGTTATGCAATACAGAACTTTTATGATCAAGGTTCAATGTCCATTCTACCCAAATTACAGAGGTATAGAAGTCTAAAAGCATGTGACCTTATATTGTCAGTGTGCAAATAACTACAATGTTTATTTTTCTGTCAAACCTCCATGCATACACCATTAATAATAAATAATACATACACCTAATGTGAAATCTGAGAACTTATTTTTTTCCTTGTAGCTATTTTATATGAT
This sequence comes from Eucidaris tribuloides, assembly GCA_001188425.1. Lineage (NCBI taxonomy): Eukaryota > Metazoa > Echinodermata > Echinoidea > Cidaroida > Cidaridae > Eucidaris > Eucidaris tribuloides. The sequence goes on along the minus strand of JZLH01S0088803.1, from coordinate 5,633 downwards.
ACACTTCAAAGTTTTTATATTTTGGGCCGTGGACAAAATTTCACACTCATTTGCAAGATGGATAACTAGCACCAACAGTCCCCCTCCCCCTCCCCCTCCCCAACCCCCCCCCCCCCACCCCAAAACCAATATACCAATCAGGGTTCTAGCCAGAGCCATTTTAGTGCCGGGTGACATTGTGCCACGGTAGGCCGCATGAGGGTGCTGTCCAGGTTTTAGTCAAATTCTCATGAATTATTGATGTAAAATACTAAGAAAATATGTTTAAAAAGTTTTGTAAGTATGGCATAATATGGAATACATGTATTTAGTTTTGAAATCTAGTGAAATCTACACAAAACAGGGAACATCTGTGCCGGATGGCACTGTCTATTTTGGCCGGAGTGCCGGGTTATAATATTGTGAGTACTGGGTGCAGCTGCCCAGTGCCGCCCACAGTGGCTCGAACCCTGATACCAATATATTATCATGCTAAATGCACTTGGTTTGGATTTATTTGTATTTACAACTGACCCTTTTTATCAACAGAAAACAAACCGCTATAAATGTTATAAAACTTTCAAATGATGAAGTGGCACTTGACAGCATTAGAATACATTTTATATCCATACATTACAATGCATACAATTAACCCATGTGGCATTAACACTTTCAATATTACATGTATCACCTCAAACATAAACATCTATAAAATATGATAATTTTAAGGCAAAATGAAAAAAAAATGGTTACATACATATCAAATCATGGATGCTACGCATACAAATGTAAACAAACAAACAAGCAAATACCCTTTTGCACTTGAAGCCATGGAAAGGTCCAACACATAGAATTGTAAAAAAACACATACACAGTACGTCTTTGATAGGTGACGCTCTGGCATTCAATGACATCTGCCATAGCTGCCATTACATTGAATGTGAAAATACGATATTACTGCATGTGTCATATTTATTCTGCAAATCACAGATTCTTCAAACAAGCAAATGAAGGCTCTCCCCCATGAGGTTTCAAGTGCTATCAGGTCAAGGCAAGCATATATGCTAGTGAAACATGACATACACCTTTACAAATTCAATAATACTGATTTATTTCACATCCACCCATTCATTACCAAAATGACATACAAAAATAGTAATAATTATACAAATATAGATGATATGCAAACGTATAAACAAGAATTTTTGGCCTGTTTTAACAGTATAGTTTTTAACCATATTGCACTGGATTTTACTAGCAGTGCATGAATCTAGCTGCTGTACACTATACTATTAGTGGCTTCGCCCTAATTCAACAGCTAAGAACAAGTTAATTAAATAATTCAAAACACTATGATGTGTGATAGTGCCCCCTTTCACCCTAAATCTGACAGTTTCATAACTTGTCACTTCTGTGCAAAAGGACCAGCACAGTCCTTAAGAATACATTGTGCGGGAAAAGTGATATGGATGCACTTTGTTACTGCAAATTTTTCACATTTAAATAATAAACACATACATCAATGTTATGTATCGAACATATTAAAACTACCGTACTGTTAAACTGCAATTTCATAAGTGCAGGTTTGATCTACTAGTGGATCTCTATTCATACACTGGGCATTTGGGTTTTTTCCTCTAATGATGTTACTAAGGGATGGTTGTCTCTCTCTGAACCACCCCCCCCCCCTTTTCAATGACAGCTACACCACTAACCCTCTGCTAAACATGTCTACAACTATTGAGATAATTTCAGTGTATTAACTTATCAAATAAGAGAAATAAACAGCTGCATGGTTCATGTTTTTTTGCTTTTCTAGGTTACTCCAACAATGTTCAGATAGTCTTTCATAAAATGACAAAAGAATTTGCTATAAAAAAATTACAAAACTGTTGCATCAAAGAAAAGCACCACCACCATGTTACAACTTATATTTATATATTGTACTTCTAAGTGATGCTTACTCTTAAACAAAAAAGAAATCATGCCAGGTAAAATTTCAGATAAATGCAACACTAGACTTTCTGCATGACCCACATTAAACTCAATAATTGACAAATGTGAAACCTGAAATTCAATGATTTCATGTTTTGGGAATATGCATGAATCATGTGAAGTAAGTAAACTGTTCTTTACGGCTCTTATAAAGTGATGTTTAGGAAATATTCTGGAAGGAATAAATATGCAAAATATTTATCAAAAGCAGCAAAATATTTCAATATATTTCAAAAAATATCGTCAGCTGTGTGAATGAAACAAATAATGCCACATCTTCAAAGAATATATAAATATGCTTTCAATATACTTTGTAATAACCCTTTTCCAAATTTTTATGTTTTTGACATGTTTGTCATGTTTGTCACACTCTGCATTTATCAACTTTAAAATGGCGACTAGCAGCTCAAGACAAAATCTATGGATACGACAAACTAAGCATTTGCACTGTTTTCTTGCAAGCAGGAGGGATCTGTGATCGGTGGATTACTTAGGAAGAAAATCATCATTCAATATCACTGTACCTAAATGGTTACACTTCAAACAAATTTATCTTTTAAAAATAATGTATCTGAAAATAATCTACATACAAGCAGAGGACAATTTGAGGAGGAGTTCTATCTGTTTGATCCAACAGAAGGACGATGTGCATTTTAAATATTGCTGTTTCCATCTTGTCTGTCAACAGCACCCACTTTCAAAATACTTTATATTATTCATAAAATACATAGATATTAACAAAATAGATGCATCTATTCGTCTAACTGCAACCAATACGGCAATTCTTATTAGCTGAATCAGAATCCAGATATGAATTACTGTTAACCCATTGACGACTAGACACAAGATATCTCTTCACCGGGTCTATGAAAAATGTTTGTTAAAGCAAAATCAAACCGTCTAAGGGGTTTTACACCCTCGACAATATCCATTTCAATTTTTTTCTGTGAACAATGTTAGAACAGCTGCTCTTGGAGGGCAAACAGGATGATCCAACAAACCATGCTGAATTGTCTTGTCAATTACTCATTGACCCCTTGGCTGTTTGAACCGGATGTGCCCTGTGTTAACTCTATGGGATTTCAGAATCTTGTATGAAACAGGTTAATTGTACAAGGAACGGATTGAGGAGCAATGAACAAATGAAAGTTTCTTGACGAGGAAAGCAAACCACAGCAAGACCGCTAAATGGGAGTTCTCCAAAATAACTGCCTCTTCTGTTGGCCCATATTACAATTCATGCACGTCCGTTGATCAACGATCTGGCCTGTCTGCTGAAAGCATTGTCAAATTCCTGAAGTATACGGTCCCATTACATCGTCGCTCATTACAAGTGCAAGTAGCACCACCGTTAGCCTGGTAAATCACAGATGCAGCATACACAGATATGTCAAAAATAATTATACTGGTGGGTCATGTCCATATCAACATCCGAGTTGGTTGGCATGACAACGGGATGACAACAGCTCATCGTGCCATTCAAGCCACATGGTCATCATCATCGGCAACCTGTGAGTGAGAGAGAAAGAGCAAGCCAAATAATAAAGGATGATTTTGGGGTGAAACTGACAGTACCTGAAGAAGATATACGATCACTGAATAAGTTTAATTTTCGTCAATTTCTGAAGAAAAAATTTGAACTCATTGTGCAAAATAATTGATAATACAAAGCTACGGTTAAATCTTCACCTATCACAAAGCCATATCGTGTTGTTTTTTTCAATAAAATTATAGCCCGTTTCAATTCTAATTCACTCAAGCACTGTGTGACTCTTTTTTTATTTAATAGATATGGCAATGACGTGAAACCATTCTCCTCGGAAATAAAGTCCAAATGAAACAATTCAAGTTTTGCTGTTACTGGAATTTACCTAGATGAATCATAACTTACAAACAATAATTGATATATACGCTGAATATTTGGCGATGGTATTATTTCTACAATCTTTGCGACTTAACAAACATGAAATTTTCTCTTTCTGATATACCTACATGAAGTCAATGCAAATGCAATAAAATTGCTAAAATTAAACACGTGCAAATTCCCAATCTTGAAGCAAACTCGCGAAGAAATATGTACATATAACATACGGCATATACGGCAATCATGAAAATTTCAGATTTTTACAGTACAGTCAATAGCACCCACTTCTTTACAGCAGTCTATAATCAGTTAACCTGTCTATAATGGCCACTAAAATAAATACTTTGGAGACGAATCATATGTTGAAGCACCTGTCTATAGCAGCCACCTGTCTATAGAGGCCACATTTTTCATTTTCCTTCGGGGGCTACTATAGACAGGTTTCACTGCACACAAAAGTGTAACAAGGCAAGAAAATCAAGACCCACCTTCATCCTCTTGGTGCTGGTGCACTCGTTCTTCCATAATCGACGTAGCAGTCCTGCCCCTTGCGTTCTCTTGGCACCTCTCCAGCATGCGTTCGATGATCTCGAACAGGACGTGCCTTTGACGTACGTTGTCGACTAGGTTGACGAATAGTAGTAGTCAGTGGAATAGAAGTGGGATGGACGTTCTGGAGGTGGAGCCCTCCGGGTAGATCTTGCCCCCACGACCTCCAATCCACAGGCCCGATAGCCTCATCCTAGTAGCAGGCACAGTCATGAAATCTTAGTTTACTGTTTTAGTCAACGTCGTGGAAGCTCGTTTTAAAACATTGTCAAAATTTGGTATCTGCACGGGGGGGAGGGGGCCACTCGGATATACTGGTGTACACATGTGCATCTGAACATTGTGTAAAAAGGGATCTGGGCAGTTCCAGTGTTCCGGACATTACATTCAGACGTTTTTTTGCAACTTCGGAGCGTATTTCTAGAAACCATCATTAACATTCTGAACCTTTTTGTGGTAATCTCAAACAAGTCACTCTGAAGTGTTAACAGTTTAAATTTGAATTAGTTTCTATTTATCGTTCGGTAGTTATCACACATAATGCTTGCCGTTACGGACATAACATTTTTTGGACATGACTTTTCACCTACCATCGCATTTGTCAAAAATTTTGTGAGCTTAAGCATGAAGTGAAGCCAATTTTCTTGTGAAATGGGTGCTGAGGACCTGTTTAAGTTGTAGGATGACAATTAGGTACAACAGATTCAGTAAATTCCATACAGGACCATAAATGTTGCGTTACGGACATTACATTTTTAACGTTATGGACATTACACCTCGGACCACTTTTTTAGGTCCTTATATTTATACTTAAAAGTATTTGATAACCAATGTAAAGCTAATATTAGTCATTTTTGGTCCTTTCTTAAATATAAACTACTATAAATTAATTCTGAAGTGCTGTTGAATGTGAAATAATGAGACTCAAAGATTGTGCATTTTTCAAAAACGATGAGAAAATTTTCCAAGAAAATGGGTTTTTTGAAGAAAATTATGTCTAAATATACTTCAAATGTATTCAAATACCACTCAAATTAAAGAGTTCGATGAGTTCTATTGTGTGATACTAAATTTATAACTGTAGCACATATATTTTTGGAATTATTACAGATTTCATGATTTAGAGCTCGGGTAACATTTTTCGCAGAATTGCCCATCTTTTTTCATGCAGAACGTGTAATGCGCTTTCTGTGGTAAGGGGTCCTAAACGCTGATTTTCAACAAAACTGGGTGCTCTTAATTAATG
>JZLH01S0088788.1:0-12563 GCA_001188425.1 Eucidaris tribuloides | reverse complement strand
CCACAGACTTCGCGAATGATATCCTGTCTGTGCTTGTGATACTAAATAGGTAAATAGTTTATAGACTACAACATCAACAAAAAGAAAATTCAGATAATTTTCATTTTAACAAATACAGTGCACTCTCGTTATTATGAATTCTGATATAATAGAATCTACTTATAACATTTTCTTTGTATTTCATCGTTCTTATTCAACCAAGCAATTTCTATTATTATGAGAGCCTTCTGTATATTTGTACAGACACGTTCCAGCAATAAACATTGCTGTAATATCACTGATATTATCCATTGATCTTTTACATAGGTGTGCCGGTCAGACCCAATAACATACAGATGCTGACACAAGCTGCCAAGAGCAGCGTCTACAAGCTGCCTTACGAGCTAGCCTTCACCGAACGTTCCATCGATGCCTGGAGGAGGGAGCTCTCAAACGACCAAATCAAGGAGATAGAGCAGATTTGCGGGTCGCTCATGACTCAGCTGAATTACGTCCGAGAGACGAGAAGCGAAGATAGTCTATGATGAAGAGGATAGCGGGGTATATGTACGATGAGATGGAGATTTCAGGAGTGTTGTATCCGAGACTACGGGATCCGAGGCTGCCCCAAAACACAACCTTTCCATAAGGTTTCTACAGGTGACTTAGACCGAGACCGAGGCCACGAGAAATTGGTCTTGAGAGCAGCCTTGGATACAACACTGAGATTGAGTAAAGTTGAAATAAATAGCAAGAGGTATACAGTGGTCTGGTTCTTTGGAGAAAAACTGTTCTATTTATCATTTTAATGGACCAAATGAATTGAGTACCTCGAGAACTGGAATTATGGATAACGAATGACTCTTGGATGTACATGTACGATGGAATAAATGCTGCGATAAGATATAATGAGGATGATTTTTTTTTTAAATGAAAAGTTTGGTAGAATGTCATTGTTTATGAGCCGTGGAAACCGGCAAGCTGAGGGTCGTTAGAACTATACCACATTTAACAAAATACGACTCACTAACTATTTCAAAATCAGAAGGCTAGTGCACAATCTTCTAGTTATGTGTGGTGTGGATGGAGTTAATGGGTTAGGCCCCAAAATGGACAGAATTTACAGTATTATCTGTAATTTCGTTTGAAAATAGGCAGAGAAATGATACGAAACATCAATTCTTTCACATAACTTTTGGGGACTGTTCTATGTGATAAGTTCTCCTTTTGACTGCCTATTTATTATGTACATGTATGTAATTGATGACAACCCGTATGTGGTTGTTCTTGTTAAGACAAGGAAACATGTCAAAATGTGACATAAAAAAGGACATAAAGGCGATAATAAGGTGCAATTATGTACATTTCGTTACTCATGATAATGGTGAACAATGTCAGGAAGCCTGTTTTTGCATTACAGTAGTACATGAGGCAACATTTCTATTTGTGTAAATCCAGTTATCAGATGCAACTGCTCAAGGCATTGCTGTCCATCTATTTTATTGGTATGCAAAGTTGCTGGTGCAAGGGGTTTGTGCGTAATCTCTGGAAATAGATTAATCTCCTAGACAGATACTGGTCACATTTGACACGTATTGTTGTCAAGAATGGAAATAACCTTGTATTAAGGGGAAACTCACATCTTGACAACTTTTAAAAAGAGTTCAGTTCTGCAGTTTGTTAGAAATTATAAAGCAGCTTGTTAAGAATTTTGTAAAAAATTACAGATCAGCAGTTGCGATCTAAAAATACAGAGACAAATGAAAAATTGATCACGTTGCATTGTCACCAGCGTAGGAAATACACTGGGGCGACGGGCGATTTAGCCCCCAAAATTAACAAAATAGCCCCGTAAAATCACTAAATAGCCCTCAATTATCCTCATAGGGTTCAATGTATAATGTACTGGCATCACTAATTCAGGCTTGAAAGTAGCCCCGGAAAATAAAATTTTATTCCCTGCCCTGATTGTCACCTCTCTTAATAATCCCTTTCAAGCTCAGTTCTGCTTTGCAGAATTGCTCTAAAATGAAACCTACTGAACAAAAAACAAAGATGTTATCAAATGGAAAAAAAAAGCAACTTTCTTTGTGAAGAAAAATACAAATGAAGGAAAAAGTCACGCAAAATATAGTGTTCTGTCCTTTTCTGCGCGGCTAGTTGTTAGTGGGTCCTCTCTCCCCCCGCCCCGCCCTGTCAATGCAGCGCAGTGAGGTTTTAACACTTAACACTTAAGTCCTCGTCAACAGGGGACTGCCTGTTGTACTAATCCATCAGAGAGATGAAGAAGTGGGGGGATAAAAAAGCATACCCAAAGGCTGTAGCACAATTTAAATCTGACAAAGAAGTAACCCCCAAGTAATCCAATGGTCATACCCGCTGAGTCTCAAGGCCTCTCTCATACAGGTATTTCCATAAAGTGAGATCAATCATTGAAATAGTTTCCTTTGATCTTCCCAAACTTGAAAGAAAAATGAAATCAAGTGTGCGGAATTTACAGTTGTATACACAATTGCACTGATTTGTGTGTATTGAGTGTGTAGAATTGATGGCAATTACAAATAAGTTATATACACAATAGCACTTACTTGTGTATATCAAGTGCAGAGAAAAGATGGCAATTAGAATTATCAGTTGTATGTAACACTTTTGCACGCACAGATAGACTGTATAGTGTTTACTGTGGGAGCTTGTGTATTGAGACACTCGAGCTTTTCAAGAATTGTCATAAGAAAGGTAATTTTCCAATGATCGAAATTCTGAATTTTCTTTGAAAGATCAAGATGGATGGGAGATAATGTGAAATAAAGGTGACATATATCTTTCATAATTTGATAAGTTGTTCCCTGAAGAACATTCAACAGCAATCTTACAAGTTATATTTCATGAAATAATGTACAGACATATATGATACAAATCAGGTTTTTTGTACCTAATACATTCCCATTACCATCTTATACAAATAGGTGATTTTCAGCTGAACAAGCTGAGTATTAACTATTACGGAGCTTTCGATTAGTGGACGTGAACGTCTTTCTCATCAACCATTGATGCATGATCGTGAATGCTCTTCATCACAGTCCTCTTATTGGCTTAATTTTGTGGACATTCAATTTTGTCACCAAACTTAGTTATTCACTGCAAAAATGCAATCTATGTCAAAGTGTGCTACCATTTTTCAATATAAGATATAACCATTTACCAGTAGTTGATAAACATAATTACTTGCATCAGTTTTGTATGTCCGTGTGTGACTTCACTGGACATTGGTAATTCATGAAACAACGTAAGTAGCTTAATTGTCCGAAATATGTTGAATTTATACAGTTTATCCAAAGAATATCTCAAATCGTAATTTTGTAATATATAAAAGATTGAGATGTGAACTATGAATTTGTTATATGGAGTTTATAAAGCACAAATGGTGTGGGCTAGTTAAGTAAAAAGTATGATGAATGTAAATGGGAAGTTGTGTCTTAACCTGTTGGAGACGATTTGATTTCACTATAACACGCATTTTCCATAGACCACAATACGAGTTAACTCGTACTTAGTCTCCAATGAGTTAGAAGGCTGAAAGTTAGAAATACTACTTTAAAAATTCTAACTCTTTTTATTTAGTTTGGACTTGAGGCTAGTGATAACCCCCCCCCCCCAACACACACACCCTTTAATTCATGTAACATTTAAAGCCCAAGCTTAGTTTTGGGGATTTTTTGTTATTTGAAAGCTTTATGCCCCAAAGTCATAACCCTGCAATAATAGATTCTGAATGTCTTTAGGTTTTTTTTAAATTAGTTAATGAAAAATCTCGAGGGGACCCCCGAGATTTTCGACTAAACTTTGGCTTTAATGTCAGTTTGTGTAAACATAATGTATGTGTTACTGGGAGCTGAGAGAATGGTTTAGGGATATCATTTAAGTGTATCAGTATGCTAAGTATTTCATTTAACATTTTACAAGTTTAATTTTTATGCCTTCACCAAAGAAGTGGTGTTGGAGACATTGTCTAAATAAATGATATCTGTATATGGAGAAATTTTTTACAGGGTTTATGCTGCCTATAGGTATTAAATAAGTTGCTGATGATCGTAATTGTAAGATAGATCTGTGAAGCTAATGACATATTGAACAAACTACAATTGGGTCAGAAAAAATGGGTTTCTGCCCTGTATTTCATTATTTGCTCACTAGAAAAGGGTGGAATATTCACCATAGGGCTGAAGTGAGTGCTTTGTAGTGTAGAGAATAATGTGTTGTTATTTGAAAATGTGTGACATTTTTAAACACTCCTTGGTGATTTACATTGACTACATAAATATTATGCAATGTGTAATGCTGAAAACTGTGGATTATATCAACTGAAATTTGTTAAAACTTCAATTTTATTTGCTTTGCATAAATTGATTGAAAGAATACACAGTATAGTTACCTTAATCCAATCTCCGTCTACACAAATTACAACTCATTAAGGAATGATGTAAATTCTGTGGTTGAAACAAGCCTTGCTTGGAGAAAAGTGAGGCTTTTTGTGCTTTCAGGTTAATTGCTAGATTGAGTGTAAGGTTTTGTGTTTGACAGTCAAATGACACATATACATGTAGGCAATTGGTTGATAAATAGAAATATGCTATGGTCTTTTGTCCATGATACAATCCTGGAAAACACATCAAAGAAAGTTTGATAAAAATCAGGCGAATATAAATAATTTATTAATATTAGACAATTCACAGTCATTAAAATGGCAATGATGTGACATTTACTGTTAGCAAACCTCCATTTGGGTTGATTAACAATATATCACTGAATTAGCATTTTCTTGAACCTTTATGCTTGAACAAACTTACATCACACAGGAAACCATGGAAAGGGGTGTGAGTTTGAACAAGAAATGGATCATGGAGATTGAAAAAAAGAAAAGTTTCTATAAGGAAATGAAAATTCAGTGACTTTCTCTATCAAACAAATGGGGAGTTGCTCGCATATAAAAATACAGTGTTGCCCATTTGTAATGATCATAATAATTTTCAATAATTAATTACTTTAGTGTGATGTGTTTCTGACCTTTCCAAAGCATCTTGCTATCAGCCCAGAGTTCCCCTTTAAAGACAGAGTAAGGGATTTGCACGTCAGAAAACGGTAACATGAATGATATCAGCTCTAATCGTTCACAATGTGAAGATTAGTATAAATAAACACCTTTCATAGAACCTTTGGGTAGAATACGTAGTTTTGGTTAAAATCTGGACAATTAAGCTTCAAAATTTACAGTGACGTTGATCAGCCGTTAGCCGAAGGTCACGCGGAGTTTAGCCGTTTAACCAATCAGTGTGCTCCGCTGGTCTTGCAACGGTACACATAGCCGCGATTCGCAATTTGAGCAAAATTTAAACTCACGGAAAGAACAAACATTCTGGTAACATGTCGTTATTAGTTTTTCTCATAAAACAACAAATTCATGACATATGGATCTCAAACTTTCAACACACCATTTGTAAGTACTAAACTACCATTTGGTATTGATAAGGAAGGGAAGTAATGGACTTGCAAATCCCTGACACAATCTTTAAACATTGGTCAGTATTCATTGTGCCAAGTTGTGATCCCGTGTTTACAATTATTGTATCTACGATGTGTGCTATTTCTCCTCCATCTCTAAACTTATTTTTTGTACCCGTCCTCTGCCAGCTCAGCTTCCAAAATATGGAAACTTATCATTCCTGTATTGTGCAAAATTACACTATAATTTTGTAAATAATGACAACCACATGGGCAAAAACACATTAATTTGATAAAAATTTTTACTGTATTTCCCTCAGCAAAGATATCCAATATATATATATTTTTTTTTGGGGGGGAGGGGGTGGGGGGGGTGGGGGTGGCCTAAGGAGGATTGTATTTTATTAGTTTATTTTTTCTCTTTGTTTATTCATATATTCACTTGTTTATTTATGTATTTAATTATTTATGTCTGTATTTATTTTTTTTTTCATTCATTATCTATTGATTGATTTTATTTATATCTTTATTTGTTATTAACTTATTTATTTACAGTTGAGGGCATTACTGGGAGATTAAAAGTAGTTACCATGGAATCTTGTTATACAGGACACTGATAAAACAAAGTCTGTTTATAACAGACAAGTTTTCTGTTCCCAAAATTGAAATTTTCTTTTTATTTCATGTGTTTTTTGCAATCTTGACATAACGAGGTAATCTTCCTGGTCCCAAAGAGTCCCAGACGAGAGTCTGCTGTAGTATTGTGCTAGTCAGAATGATCAGTGGGGGGGGGGGGGGCCACTAAAATCCCCCTTTCATTATGCTGCCGATATATGTTCATCCATTTAGTGGTTCATTTCAGTAACATTTATACATGTATACCGTCCTGTCCCTATTTGACCTTATGTGTACTAGGAACTATGGTGTGCTTTGTAATGCTTATTTTTCTTTTCCGTCCAGTCTTTAAATATTTTGTTGAGAATTACAACACCCTATGGATTGGAAGTTCTTGAAGTACTCCCGTAAATCAAATATCACATTATTTGTTTACCAGTTAGATTTAGAGCTCCTAACCCTAAATCGTAGCCCGGGCTTTTTTGAAATTGCATAGCCCGGGGGCGGCTAATTTGGCCCCCCCCCTGAGATCTCCGCGTAGATCGCCGCGATCGCCGCGGAAAATTGCACGTGCATAGCTAGCCGGACGTATATTCTCTCGAAGACTGTATTGGTTTAGATTTTGAAAAATAATTATTTTCTATTTTTAAGTAATTTAATTATTGCATATTTATGCTATTAAAATCATATTTTTGCCCATAACGTCCCTTTAAACAGCTCACAGAATGTTAATTTTTGCTTCATAATATTCTTGTTTTGATATTTCTAACAATTATCCTGCTAATAAAAAAATTGCACCTGAATCCGAATTAATTTCTTATGTTTTTATTGTTTCATGAATTTCTTATGTATTTTTCTTTGTTTTTTCGACCTTTTTGTTTTTATGGGTTTTTTCGATGAAAATTCTCGGCGACACTTTTGCGATCATTAAATAGCATGAAATTAGTTAATTTCAATCAGTAAAAGCTAAAAATAATCATACATTTATTAGAATTTGGCTGAAAACCACAATTTGCATTGAAATAACACACGATTCAGTTTTGAGCGATTTTTGGTGTTGCGCATTGCCCAGTACAAAAAGTTGCGTAAACTCTGGGAACCGCGTACCCGGACGTGCGAATTTGGTCGTCAAAAGACAGACAGTGGCGTTGCGCAACACTCTGAAAGTAAAAAGTCACCGAGCGACGCTGGTCAAAAAAATTTTCGCGCGGCCGGAGAATGGCCGCGGAACTTTGTGAAGGAGGACTAATTATAAGGCCCCCCCCCCGGCGGCCAGATGGGCTTAAAAAATTCTGTGATGATGGCGCAAAAGCAGTATTTTGGTTCGGGTCAACTTGTTCTGCTCATGTCACTCATTAAATTTGGATGATTTAAAGCGTTGCTAATGTAAGCCATTTTTGACCACATTTGATTTATGCCCAATATATTTGATTTATCACATACTGCCCATGGGATTTGTATACTTTGTTGACATAACTGGAATTTGGAGGTCTTTTATACTTTTTGGATAACCCACACATTTCATATTTTTGTTATCATTTTGTATATAAATGTATTTATGTGAACTATACTATTGAAAAGTAAATATTTGTAACTAAATGTTCAGAGTATTACATAGCAAGTTAACAACTCCATGTAGACATATATTGTGTAATAGTAGAACATTGTAGAGCTAAATCATGTATTGTATGTATGAAGAATATTTTTCTTTCTTGAAAGTCTTTAAAAAAAAAAAGTTCTATGCAGACTTGTTTGTACCTGGGTATTCATTTTAAGAATTTTATGTTGGAATAATTACCCACGCGATACACCTTGCATGAAAATTTCATTGTGGATTTATTAGTTGAACAATCATGTCACTCTATGACAAAAAAAAAAAAAAGGAAAAATAACTTTTGGCATAATTATTTTCTCAAATTAAGCAGGGTTATGAAGTCCCAAACATGAAAGGGCATGTGTAACTAACAATAAAAAAGGACCATTATGTGTACAATGTTTTTGAACATTCGTATGGTCTCAATTATTTGTTCGAACAGTTATCTGGCTGAAATTTGTCGAAATATGTTCATTGTATCATTTATTGCAAGAAACCTAATGTCTATTGTTTCCATAGTGATATTTTTTTACGTCTAATTCAACTTGATATCCATTGTATTTTTGTTATCATGCACATTATGACGTGAAAGTGTGCTTTTACACCAAATTCTGATAAATTTCGATTTTGAAATGTCAAGAGTATGTTAATTGATACAATATCATACACAAGTGATTTTAGATAATTTCTCTTGGTCAAACGTAGCATGCATTTTATTTAATTGTAAGTGTTGTGTAGTGATCTACTTTACATCTCATTTTTGGAACAAAATTAGTAGATATGAAACCAGATTTTACTGTAATTTGGTGAAAAGCTAATTTTTTGAGTATTCCATATTCCATTCTTTTGTCATGAATTCTAGAGATCTTGAAAGAGGATGAGTTAGAAAAAATATCCATTATCTAATGTAATTATGATGTATCACTCCCAAAAATACAAATTGTTGTGTATTTTGTGGGAAAGTCTCTGTAGACCAGAGATGGAGACGAGGCCAGATTTTGCCGTCCTTGGCCTCGGCCTTGGACCGAGTCTCGTGTACAAAGTCTATGTAAAAAACATTTTTCCAGCGGCCTCGTGACTCAAAACTGTTGGCTTCGACTCCATCCCTGCTATAGACCAAAGGTCCAATAAACCAAATATTTGTATAATAGCAATGGATGGCATATCTGAAAGACCAATATCACGAATCTAGGCTTACTATGTTTAACCCTAAAAAGCGCGGGGGGGGGGGTTGAACGGGAATCCATCCCCCTTGACGTATCGCGCAATATGTCAGCAACGCGCAAAGCAGTTGCCACGGCATTTCACGACTTTTTGCCCTTGAGTCTCGCGCATCTTTTGAGACCAAATTTGCGACGTCTGGGTATACGGTTCCAAAGTTAAGTAACATTTCGTACTTGCATGTCAGACCAAAAATCACTCGTGCGATTTCCTGTACAATTTCAATACAAATTGTGTTTTCAGCCAAAATTCATTAATGTATGATTATTTTTTCTTTTACTGGTTGAAATTAATTTATTTTGTGCTGTTTATTATCGCAAAAGTGTCCCCAACAAATTCCAGTGAAAAAACAATAAAAAACAAAAGGTCAAAAAAACAAAGAAATACGTAAGAAATTTAAAAAAACAATAAAATACATAGGAAATCAATTTTGATTCCTGATTTTTTTCAAGTGCATTTGCTAAGAACACTAAAAAGGTGTCTAGACCCCCAAGAATAGCATTTTTGGAGCTTTAATTAGTGATTTAGAGCTTAATTATGGTTTTATGCATAAATAAGCATAATTAATTAATATGAAATTAATTCCGAGTAAGTCTTATAGACTGTGTCTCGGGCGACGTGTGTGCCGATTTTGGGCGCAGTCGACAGCCGAGATCTCAGACCCCAGATATAGTATAGCCAAAAAAGCCCAGCCCGATTAGGGTTAATTGTAGGTAAGAGGAATCTAACACTACACAAAAAGTAAGTTCCCCTTGTTTAAAATACCATAACTTTTTATGAAATAAAGATTTTAGCAAAATAACTTGGCAGGAAATTTCCACACTTCCATTTGACTACCTCTGTGTGAAAATAAAGATTAATCTGTCAAGCCATGCATTGATGTGGCCATTGAATTAAAGGCAAAAATGTCACTTTTCAAAAAGTCACAGGAGTCATCTCTTATGCCAAAATATGTAGAATTATGGTATTTCTTGCTTTATTTATAAAGTAGTGCTCACTGGAACCCTGACATAGGTTACAACCTCTTAATGTCATACAACGTGTTAAAGATACACTTTGCTGAAAAATTCAGATTTCATTTTCTTTCAATAAATTATGAGATTATTACAATTTCAAAATTGAGGATGGATGGAAATGTCAAATGAGCCTCACTGTATGCGTAATATTCGACGAAAAGTGCCAAAAGAATTGTAGGGGTTAAACGATACGCTGATTAACTAAATAACACTTAATCATTCAACAGAAACAGAATTTGTCAATAATCCTGCATCACAATCCCTCAAAAATGAACCCTTGTGACTTTTGAAAGTGACATTTTGCCTCTTATTACAGGACTCACTCATTGACAGATGACTGACTATCAATCACATTTTCACAGAAGTTGGTCAATAAGTACAGAAAGAAACTCCTGCCAAATTATTATTTGCTCAAAACCATTTCGCTTAAAAAGTTATTGAATTTTCAAAGTGGGGAACTTATTTTTGGTAGGCTGTTAGTTCTCTCCTCTCTTCCTTATTTGATCAATTTTTGCACAATTAAAACAACTCTAAGGCAGTATTTAGATGCACAAAACTACGGCCAACTATGTTGGTCTATCGGACCTTCAGTCAATTTTTCTCGGTCTATTGAGTTGTTACCATCTCATATTTTGTTGTGACAGATCTCTTGAATTCGCACATAACCATTCAAATAGTTAGATTGTAATTGTGTTGTTACGATCCAATTCACAACGAAAAGATGAAAAAACAAAATGACACCAATATTTGATTTGTATGTTATTTATTATAATGGATTTCCCCTTTTAAAATCAGGACATATGATCAAACTTTCACAAATGTTGTGTAAACTTATTTATTGTAACAGGTAAATATTAAACTTACAATGCTAAAGGCATACTGTAGGTGGAATGAATCCGCGGCTCAGATGATGCCCAGATAAAGTCCATCCAGTTTCCCAAATTATCGATCGCCAATGTGTGTCCAAATGAAGTAAAACAGAAAAAACTGAAATGCACTCCATGTAATAATCAGGTACACCGACAGTTAGATCAAGATAATTCCATTAGTAGAAGTAACCCCAATGGTATGTTATGAATCCCAATGGCAGAATGAAGCGCAGGTATATTCACCAACGAAAATCAGTGTTGAGGCTTAAGTTACAACGAATATTTCTCAATTGAGCCAAGATGATGTTAGTAATTCCAAAATTAATTCCACAAGAGTATGATCAAGGCCAGAGTAACTATCCACAGAGATAACACATAAGCAGGTTACTCTCTCATTAAGTCCACAGTGATGTTATCAATCAAACGTCAACAATTTAAAACTAAATGCACTGGTCCTGTTAACACACATGTGACTTAGAGCTAAAGATGACAGAAATACTACTGACTATCTTATTCTTCCCCCAGTATATATATCAAACCCTCCTAATTCATAGAATCTTCAAATTTCTAGAAACTACCAAAACGGCTACATTTAGACGAATCCTGAAACATTCTGTGCTATGTGATGTCATATCTTCAAAAATACATATTACACCATTCAGACTTGTTCCTAGTCAACAGCCCGAGTCGGAGATGGCATAGTTCCTTAGAACAATGGGATTAACCACACAGTAAGCAGTTTTCTACTGCTGGCACATTAAATTGTAATATGCCTAGGTCAATTTCAAAGTGAGCCGCAAAAGGCTCTAGAAAAATTCACAGTCTCCTAGCCTGGCCAGTGAAAATATTATAAATGTAAAGATTTCACCAGCACATAAACTGCATCTAATTTAATGGATACAATAGATGTACAATAGCATGGTAACAATTTATCACAAAAATTATATAACAACTTTTCCCCCATGAAGCAAAAAGAAATTTGCCGTAGACAATTTTTCTTTTTACATTTTCAAACACATCTGAATACTAGCATTACTTTAGAATAGCATATACTACCAATAATTTAGCTCAGCTAGCTCGAATACAAATGTTCACCTTCACTGCCAGTGAACATTTCTACTTTAATTATGTTGAACACTGAATTCATGTATGCCATTTTTTCTATAAACACCTCATAATATTTAACCTGCAACTTGTCTTTGTGCCAAAAACAGCACAATGTATTTTTACAACAACAAAAAAACTTTTTGTTAAACAGGAATCATCATACACTTTCTATCAAAATAATTGTTTAAAAATATTGTATACTATAACCATGAATATTTTGTCATGACTTTTGACTTCTTATTGAATCATTTTGATGACATTTTTTTTTATACAATAATTTTTCTAATTAATGAACAAACTGTTTCGATACCATAATCAATCAGCAAGGCACTTACTTGCACTGAATTTTCCACATAAAAATAAATATTAGCAAAGTCTTTTGCTAAATCCTTTTGGATACATGGCAATTTCATTTTTCACCATAATGATTCCATAACGTACATGTATTTACACCTGTTCACACTTTTCTTGTGTGACTTAATTTTGATTTCGTGTCACTGTGTTTTTTTTTCTCACATGTGCACTCTTTTGTCTACAAATGACTGAGTCACCACGAGACACAGTTTTCAACTGATCAGGGGAGATCTGGGGATTGTGTTCAATGAAGCGTATTATCTCCCCCTTTTTGTTTGTCAGATACACGTCACATACATCTTTGCCTAC
>JZLH01S0088786.1:86755-98057 GCA_001188425.1 Eucidaris tribuloides | reverse complement strand
AGAAATAACAGAAAATCAAGAATGAATGAGAAAAACCATTACTGAATGAAAGAAATAAGATTATTAACACTTTATTTTCTTTATCTGATCTGTATTTCAGTAGGTCATGCAAATGTGCTCATGGAAAAAAGTATTCTTTCAATTTAAAATTGTTTCTTAGTTGTTTGTGCATTTTGTAGCTATCATATTGACTCATAGTCGTAGGCCTATTTTGCGTTAAACTTTGGGAGGCATTTTACATGTAAGTGACAATTGAAACAATTTTTTAATGTTCTTCTTTAACTGTTTATTTTATTAAAAGTTTAAAAATCCTTTTACAGACGGATTGCAATGTGTAAGCAGTAGGCAGTTAATGCTGAGTAACAAAGTTGTGTTATCCTCAAAACATGCACAAATTAGTGTTAATTGAAACGCTGGTCTTGGTCTTGGTCTTGGTCTCGGAAATTGCTGGTCTTGGTCTTGGACTTCTGGTCTTGGTCTCGGACCTCTTTTTCTTGGTCTTGATCTTGGTCTCGGGTTGTCTGGTCTTGGTCTTGGTCTTGGTCTCGGATGGCCTGGTCTTGACTACAACACTGGTAGGTACATGTATAAAGTATGTTATATGCCTCACAAACTAAATAAAGAGAAGCAAATAAAATGGATATTCTCTGCCTATGTGTCTTTAAGGGTACACAATCCTATCATAACCCACACCTCATGTGTTTGTATGTTTGTGTGTCTGTATGTGGGTCTGTTTGTATCTGTCTGTATATCACATGTCTATGTGTGTCTCTGTGTCTGTGTTGTCTGTGTGTCTGTCTATGTGTATGTCTGTGTATCAGGTATTTGTGTGTGTGTGCCTGTTGGTGTCTGACTGTGGCTATATATGTATGTGTGTCATGTGTGTCATGTGTGTGTGTATGTGTTTGTGTGTCTGTATCTGTGTCTGTTTGTGGGTATGTGTGTGTATCTGTGTGTATGCCTGAGTGGGTCTGTGTGTGTTTGTGTGTGTGTTTGTATAGACCTGTGCATGTGTCTGTGTGTGTATTTGTGTGTATGTATGTGTGTGTCTGTCTATGTCTGTATGTGTCTGTGTATCAGATTTTTCTCCAATGTTATTTCTCTTTGCTTTCAAAATCCAAACTTACAATATTTGAGGAAGTGTAGAATCATTTAAACTAAATATGAGGAGGGTGGGCAAGATTTTCAAAATTTGAACACTGCATATGTGCCAACTAACTGAACTGGAAGCATAATTGTAACGTGACCTTTTTTAAGTTTGATTATGCAATTTTTTTTCTGTAGCTCAATCATTAACCTCCTCACAATCTTCGACCAAGTTTTTCCTTTTGGGGAAATGGGTAGGTAAATGCATCCAAAATAGCACATAAAAAGCTTGAAAACAGAAAAGTATTACCATGCTCCATCTTTAAGGCAATAAGGGAATTATTGAAGAAATACACTGGCATTTACTGATACACACAGACATTCACAGACGGACACAAACAGACAAAAATATAGATTCACAAATACACACATAGACACACAGACACAGACATATAGACACACATATACATAATAGACACACATACATATAGACACACAGACATATACACATATAAACACAGACACACACAAATACACACTAACATTCCCACACACGAACACAGAGACAAACATACTCACACACCCACATTCCCACACACACTACCAACAAACACACAGATTCACATGCACACAGACAGACTTCTGCAGAGATAGAGATAGAGACACACACACAGACACACATAGGCCTACAGACACACACAAACACACACAGACACACACACAACAAAAACAAATAGACACACACAAACACAGACATACAAAAACACACAGACCACTCATTGACACACACAGACATACAAACACATACACACATACACATACACAGACACAAACACACACACATGCACACACACACACATGCGCACACACACCAAACACCCCAATACCCAAATACCCACACTCATTCACAGACACACACAGACACAGACACAAACAGACACACATGCACACACAGACACACAGACACGAAAAATACACAAATGCATACCTGCCAACCAGTACGATTTTTCCAGGTCAGCTCTGTCCTAATTCCAGTTACTAGGCGGTGCCTTCAACAACAAAAACGTTGATTATAATAAGAATAGAATGTGAATGACCCAAATAAATGAAACCAAATGCCTTGGTTACTACAGTGATTTTAATACAATGCCCAAATTGTAATGAAAATGACGTGTTTACATTCACTGGAGAGTGACGGAACAAAGGGTATGTTTTATTCATGTTTTTGCTTATCAGAAAACCTTTGTTTAGCTGTTTCAAATATTTTTCTCATTCGTATTCTAATTAAATTTTTTTCATTATGTAACCTTTTTATTGTTTACCGTACCGCCTAATAACTGTACTAAGACCAGAACTGCCCTGGAAAAATCGTACTGGTTGGCAGGTATGCAAATGATACTGACACACAGAAAGCAAAGAAACAGATGAAGCAAACCAATATACATAATACTTCCATTCACATCTATGTAAATGGAATTGTCACCTTTTCATGTATACACGGTCTTCGGCAAAATAGAAATTGCCATTTTTTTAAGACAGAAAATCATGTGCTCTTCCTATATGTGGATTCTGGGAAAATTGAATCTATTGAAGAAAAACTTGGGGCCATGCATTTCTTCTGACAACTGTCTGAAGCTAGGTTAAAAACACAACTGAAAAACATGCATATAGTGAGGCTGTAAAAGGCAATACAGTCTAACAATAATCAAATTTAAACCAAAAAGGATTTGACAAATCTAATATTAGTTCAAAGCATGTAGTGCAAAAGTAGGTCGATCAGAAGTGCTACTTTTGTGCTTGTATACATGTACATGTATGCGCTCTATGATAAACCATCAGATTTTGGTACTTCTGTCCCATTATGTAACTCATGGAACATATAGTCACTGTCGAAAGTGACAATGTCTCCTCCCTAAATATGTAAACATAGCTATAGGTGGAGGATCGGTGTGACCTTTCTGGGTAATTAACAAAGAATTTTGCTTTGATCATTGTCACTTCACTTGTTTGTATAATTCAGTGTAAGGAAAGAGATAGCACTGTACAGCTTAACATCAGAGTATATGGTGTTATAGTTAGGTGTGCATGTATTGCGTAAAAACGCAATGTACTATTATTAAACATCAACGATCATTATAACCAGGGAATAAAATACACTGGTGCTCAGGGCGATTTTGGCCCTGAAATGGCAAAAGCGACCCTGTAAATTTCCATAGGGTTCAATGCAAAAGATTATCTGGAATGCACTGAAATGGGAAACGTAGCCCCTGAAACAAAAATTTTGATTTTTGCCTGATTGTAACGACGGAGAATCACATGTTATAAGAAACTGTCTTGGTTAAAATGTATGGCAATATTTCTACTAGCTCCTGCATTTTCTTTCCTGCACAAAAAACAAACCCTCCAGAGCTCGCCCTTAGCTTTTTTTCTGGTGGCCAGCCGGGCCACCTGATTTAGATTTTTTCCAATATCAGGCAGCCAAATGGATTTTCAGGTGGCCAAAATGTTGCATTAAAACACATGGATATTAAAGTACATTAATTTAACATCCCGGATATTTGAATATAACTCATGTTCTGCCCATCATCACCATCTCCATTTCTTTGATAATAAAATGTCCTTAAGGAAGATGTTGAGTGAGCACATTACTCTGGAAAAGGGTAAACCCTTCAGTTGTGCGCCCATTGCCCCGTGTTTATTTTTAGCGCAAATCATAAAATCGTGGGCAAGCTATAACGTTTGCATTTTCATCTGGGTGATACTTTGTTCTAGTTACGAATTGTGCGATAATTCCTGGTGGCCAGCGGGGCGACTTGATATGGCTTATTTTCAATTTTCAGGTGGCCCGACAGGATTTTTGGTGGCTAATTTCGAGCCCTGCCCTCTATCCCTTTAAAATTGCTTCAAATGTTCCACTTTCATCTGCTGTATTTTGCCTCTGGGCTATTTTAGAGTTTTTTTAATGGGGAGGGGGGGGGAGTCAGAAAGATAATTTGAAAAGATGCTTGTTCTCAGAAATGTTTCAAAATGCATTAACCCTGCTTTCTGGATGGGCAGCGATAACCAAGAGAATTACCTCGCCAACAGATTCGGAGCCTATGTTGTGCCCCGAGCAAGACATTGTGTGAAGTCAGCTGTGCATGGACCTTTTGTTCAGCATGTCTCCAAATGCTCAAAATGTATTCATTCTAAAGATCACGCTAAAACAGGAAGATTTTAATTTCACTTGTTCTCCGGCATACGTTATTCCTTTTTAACGCATAAGGTGCCAAATGAAAGAAGAAATAATGAATATTTATGTCATGTTTTTATTTCTTAAAATTGATAACATTAACTACCCTGAAAATGCACTCAAACATGGAGTTTGTGCGTGCAAATGAAATTTTGGTAGCATCAATATCCATTGTTTTAATTCAATCATGCGTGAGCAATGAATAGTTTGTTGCGTATCAAATAAAAGAAGAGAAACAAGAGAAACACAGCTTTACAACCATACCTAATTCATCTAAGAAATTATTCATTATGATAGAATATTTTTGCCATGAAATCCAGTTTCCCTTTTTTCTGGGACACACTGTATAATACATGTAACTATTCAAAACAAGACAGTCTTTACGGGTCACTCTAGAAGGCATCGTATAACAATGTTTCTACTTTTAAAAATCTGAGCTACATGATTCCTCCTGCTACCAGTGTCTCCGACAAGCTTTTAAAAATGAAGCCCTGAAAAAACTGCAGTTCAAAACAATCATTAATGCTTTCAAAAAGTGAAAATCATTTAGCGATCATTCCAGTTTCCCCCCATAAACGACGGTGTTCCAGAATTTTCATCAGCTGACAATAATTAATGTGCCGATTTTTATCTGCACATATTTTACAAATGACAGTGTAACTGTCTGAAGTTGTCCATTCAAACACTATCAAATATGTAAGATGTCAATGTTTGACAATGGGGCTTCTACAATGTTATACAGTGTCTTTAAAACCTTCTTACCAAATTTCAAATGATTGAGTGACCTTTGGGGGTGTCACATCCACTCTCAAGTTGATGATTTTATTACTAGCACACGATACTTGCAAGCGGGAAGTAAAACGGAGACCAGAAACTAAATGTCGAGGCAATGATCACCTTGATGATTTATTACTCTCACACCATACTTGTAAGCGGGAAGTAACATAGGGGCCAGAAACTAAATGTTGAGGCAGTTATCATCTTGATGATTGATTACTCGCCCACAATACTTGTAAGCAGGAAATTACATAGAGACCAAACACTACATGTTGACCAATTTGATGAGTAGTAGCACACGAAGCTGCGGGAAGTAACATATAGACCTGAAACTAAATGTCATGCAATTACCATTCAGATGATTTATAACTGTCACAAGATCGGGATATATATAGACAAGAAACTAAATGTTGAGGTAGTTATCATCTTGATGATTTATTACTCTCACACAATACTTGTAAATGGGAAGTTACATATAGACAAGAAACTGAAAGTTGTATCAAAGATTCTTTTATCACATGTAACATTTTATTAACTACCAAGCACATTTCCTAATGCATGATGTGTGGTATAAAACTGACAGCTCTGTTCATTTTTATCTCACTTGATTTATGGCATGACACAAGATAAGTGTTACAAGTAAACGGGAGTGTAGACAATATAATTCTGCATCACTGCTGCCTCATCTACTGAAGTAAGTAAATACTGTGTTCCTTTGGAAATTCATGGAAAAGTATTGATTCATTGCTCAATCTTTATCAATTGTTCAAACTGTTTGTGCTTAATATGGTAAAACCTCTTTCAGGTGCTATGAAGATTACTTGTTTTAATTTTGATTTCAGAATGGAGAACGGTAAACGTTTCTTTACGGATGTCTACACATCGGCCAGACAAGTCGTCATCACACTGTTGTGTACAATGAGTATCATTTCTTCTGTGTACATCTTCAAGATTGAGGCCAGATCAGAATCAGAGGGATGTACCTTCAATTATACCAGCTCGAGTGTGGAGGCAGACTGCAAATATCTCCATCTCACCTCAGTGCCCCAGGACCTCCCTGATAATGTCACCGCACTCAACCTGACTAGCAACAAGCTGACCAGGCTGACCAACGACTCATTTCAGAAGCTACAAGATCTTGAAGTCTTCCTTGCAGAGGACAACCTCATCTCATCCTTAGAAAGTGCAACGTTTTGGCCCCTCAAGAATTTGAGTGTTTTGTCATTAAGCCGCAATCTCCTCGAATCTCTTCCGCCATCTTTATTTAGGTATAGCCCTCTTCTTTCTGAAGTGGGGCTGGCATACAATAGCCTCTTTGAAATTCCACACGTGGCCTTACAAAATCTCCCCCGAATTACCAAGATCGATATGTATAGTAATTTGATACAAAATATCAGTTTTGAGGGTCTCTCAAGTTTGGAACACCCCATATATATTGATTTGGCGAACAACAGAATCACTCAGATTCATCAGCAAGATTTTTGTCCACTACAAAACAGCACCATCAACAAACTAAATATGAATAACAACGAGCTCAAGTCATTACCTGAAGCAGTCTTTTCATGTCTGACAATAGTCGAGTCTTTCGGTTTGAGAAATAATAACCTGTCTACCTTTGGCATCCAGCCTTTCACTGGCATGACTCAGATCAGTAAGTTGGATGTTGCCAATTCAGATATTCGAGAAATTCTGCCATTTAATGCATCAAACAACAGTCATCAAACTAAGCCTAAAATTATAAATATGAGCCTTCATTCCAACCTTCTAACCACAATACCACCTTATGCATTTGTGGGATTTGAACAATTACAAAGACTGGATATTTACAATAACAGAATTGCAACTATTTCATATGAATCTTTCTGTGATTTGAACACCCTGATGTATCTGGATCTATCATATAACAGACTTGCCTATCTACAAAATAAGGTATTTGCATGTATGCCATCAATTCTTGCCATCGATTTGTCCAACAACGAAATAAAAAAAACGTCCACAGGAGTCTGGACCATTCCAACTCTTTTAACTCTAAATATTTCAAACAATCTGTTCACCAGGATTGACAGGGAATTGTTTATTGGATTAGTCAATGTAACATCCCTGGATGTTTCAGAAAATCCAATTTATTCCATTAGCTCTCATGCATTTCCTGAGCTCATTAACTTACAGGAGTTGCACCTTTGTGAAGAAAAACAGCTTCATTTCAATGAACAATTCAGCCAATTGCAAAACCTACAAATTTTAGATCTAGCGTACACTCGCATATATTATTTATATGGTAAAAATCAGTTCACAAATACAAAGTCTCTAAGAGAACTGCACTTGGAGTACACAGACCTTTATGACAGCTACTTATTTGATCAAAAACAGAACATATCCCTCTTCTCAGGGCTTCAGGCACTCATTTTTCTCAGTTTAAAAGGTAATAACCTAATGCAAATGGATCCAGGGGTATTTAGTTGCCTACCCAATCTTCAGACTCTGGACCTGTCATTTGCTGAAATTGTTAGCCTCAAATCTGAAATTTTTGCACACTTGCCATTACTGAAATTCTTGTATCTTAGCAACAATTACATAAAGAAAATTCCTGCCACTGCTTATGTTGATCTGAACTCACTTAACGTGCTTCATCTTGGAAACAACAAATTGCGAAGCATAGAGAAGACACTTTTTGCAGGAGTCTCAAATTTAAGTGTATTGAATCTCGCTGGTAACCAAATCAGTACTATATCTGCTGAAACAGACTTACCAACTCAAAACACATTAGAAATTGACTTATCCACAAATCCGTTAACATGCAACTGTGACTTAGCTTGGTTTAGAAACTGGTTAGAAACTAGCAACATCAAACTCAGAAATCCAAACCAAACACTCTGTTCTGCAACATCCATCAAGAAATTCATCGATAAACCTATTTTATCCTTCAATCCTGATCACATCTGTGGACCAAATATTGGATTAATCACTGGAATTCTTTTATCGGTCATCATTATTGGAGTTCTCAGCGCCATTGCGTATTATAAACGTTGGTTGCTGAAATACAAATTCTTTCTCCTCAAGCTTGCCGTCTTTGGCTACTACGAGGTTGAAGAAGATCAAAATGCCGAGAACTATGAATACCAGCTGAACGTCATGTTCCATGACGAAGACGAATGGTGGGTCAATGAAGTCTTGAAAGCAGCAGTAGAGGAGAGGTTGCAGAACTTGGACAACGTAGTGTACGGTGACGATGATCTCAGACCTGAAATGTATTATTACGATGCCGTCATCCACGTCATTGAGAACAGCTACAAAACACTCCTGTTGATAAGCAACGACTCTGTTGATAATCACCGGTTCATGACAAAGGTTCGAATATCCTTGGAGCATGTCAATGAATCCAGACTAGACAAGGTCATCCTGGTATTCGTGGAAGACATCCGAAACGACAACTTGCCGTATATAGTGCGTCTGTTTCTGAGTAAAAACAAGCCCTATATGTTGTGGACGGAGGACGAGGATGGTCAAAACTTATTTTGGGAACAATTAGCTAAAAGTATGAGAGCAAACCGTTTCATTAATGATGTCCTTCCTCTGTGAAGGTTCTTTGGTTTGCAGTAGTGATGAAAATATCTTGTTCAGTGCTCAGGAAGAGAGATTTTCTGCAATTGTGGAAATCACAAAACAAACTACTTAAATTACTTAACAAATGAAAATGACCAATTGAAATGGAAACCGAGTGTTCAAATTTATGGGAAATCATAGAAAAACCTATTGTTCCCCAAATTTTTCCATTGTTGATAGACAAAATCAAGAAATTCATAACATGAATAATAAAAGGTTGACAAAAGAGTATTAAAGAAACAGAAACAAAACAATATACATAATACTTGTATTAAGATCTATGTAAAAGCAACTGTCACCTTTTTATGTACGCAAGGTTTCTGGCATAATGGAATTTTATTTTTCAGGTGATTTGAATTGGAATTTCAGATTTTATTTTATGGAATAGGCCTTTTTTTATTAACAGAAAATCACTGTACTGTACCTAAATGATGTGGATTCTGGGAGAAGAATTACATGTAGGTACAGTTCCCTTGCATTGAAGAAAAACTTGGGATGCATCCCTGATTTCTAACTTTTGACAACTGTCATGACACCAAAGTAAAACCACAACTGAAAACCATGCATAATAGTGAGGCTCTACAAGGCAATACAGTCAAATAAACACAAAATGTTTTGACAAATCCAATTATGTTCAAAGAATGTAGTGCAAAGTTACATTGATCAGAATTGCTAATTTTGAGCACATGCACATGTGCTCTACGGCAAATGAAGATTTGTGTACTTCTGACCCATTATATAATTCACGGAAATTGACCATCGGTGTTGGAAGTACTGTCGCAAAGTCTCCTCCCAATATGTACACACCTAGGTCGAAGGTCATTATGCAATTTTGGTAATCAAAGATGCTTCAGTATTTGTCACTTTGCTTGTTTGTATTATTAAGTGTACGTAAAGAGATAGCCCTGTACAGCTTAAAGGTATTGGCTAACATTTACCACAGTTAAAAAAATCTGAGCTACATGATTCCCCATGCTACCATTGTCTTTGATGAGGTCTAAAAATGAAGCCCTGAAAAATTTGTATTTCAAAATGATTATTTAGTGCTTTAAAAAAGTGAAAATCGTAAGTTGACCAGATTCACTTGCCCATTTCCTCCCACAGACATATACTGTGTGTACACCTAGGCTATTAAAACTCGCCCTGAGCTTTGTTTAATCATGCATAACTTGCCATTGGTAGTGTAACTTTCCAAACTTTTGTATTCTAGGGTGTTTATTTGTCCATTTGAACACTACTATGTAGCTCAGATATCAGAGTTTGACAATGTTTTGAATTGAAGCTCCACAATGTTGGCCTATCACTTTAACATCATTGTATAACACGGTACTAGGTATGAGTGTATGAGATAGATATACATACTTTATAATAGATTATAGATTATTTGTAAATAAAAATTATAATAATGATAGTAGTATTTAAGTGTGTGCACTATTTACAAAAAGTATTACAGATCTTACATCAAACTTTGAAAAAAAAACAGGGAGAAATGTAAGTTGAGAGAATAATGATACTTTTAATTCTTTAAATCAAGAGAACAGACTTCCTCATTTTGAGTGAGAGATAATTTCAAAGTTCAGGAACTTCAGCACTAATAATACCTATGGAAGAAGCAAGTGGTGGAGGAGAGTAGGAGGGCTGGTTTGAGGGATGAGGATGTGCCGAATAGAGTAAAGTGGAGGGAGGGGGTGAGGGTGATTTCTGTGAGTGCGAAGTGAATCCGGCCACCCCCATAGTCAGGGACTAAACCGGATTTAAAAACCTGGATAACTACTACTACTACCCTTTGACAACACACTTCTAGCAATGGTCCACAGCTTCTATCTGACTTTGGTCGTAGTGTATGTGTGGTTGTATTTTATATATGCAGTGATCATGTTTTGGAGATACATGTAGTTAGGAGCAGACCATTTGAAGATTTTGTGTATATATAGATACATAAAGCCGCGTTTACACTATGTTCCCGGCGGCCACGGCAACCACGTTTCAGGCCACCGTAGACAAAACGGGATAGACGTGCAACCACGCAGTAGAACGGGCTGGGCAAACATGAGACAGTCCGTGATTGCCGTAGATGCCGGGCCAGATTTTTTTAACTGTCAAAAAACTTGCCACGGTAGTCACGGTGCCGATGGGAAACCTGGTAGCCCGTAGTAAAACGAGGTAAACGCAATAGATAGTGACAGTACGTAATAAGCCGTAACACTACGTAGAGGCGGTCCGTAGCGGGACTGGAAGCATGTGTATTTCCCGGCATTTCACGATCCTTTCAAGTTTTGTCACGTTCTGCCGTGTTTTGTCACGGTTCTGACGGTTATCAAAGGTATATGGTAGCCATTTTGTCGCGTCCAGTTACGGTACGTCCAGGCAAGTGACGGTTTTGGGGCCTGAAAGAATACGGCGCGTTGCGATGTTGTACGGTCTGATACGGCGAAGGCGGTCTGGGAGGGAGTATAAAAGCTGGCCGGCCCGGCAGGAGGGGAGACTACACGGATATCCCTGAAGCTTGAAATACACCTCTAGGAAGTTTGGCAGGAGTGTGCCAATTTCAATTATATGGCAGAGTATATATTTTGCTGTCAGTATGCCAAAAATGGGACGACC
>JZLH01S0088786.1:75492-86705 GCA_001188425.1 Eucidaris tribuloides | reverse complement strand
CCTTGAAGCTTGAAATACACCTCTAGCAAGTTTGGCAGGAGTGTGCCAATTTCAATCATATGGCAGAGTATATATTTTGCTGTCAGTATACCAAAAACGGGACGATCTGAAAAAAATATTTTTGGTACTAAATTTTCTCGGAAAGTTTGTGGTATATTGTATCACATAAAACTTGAATAACCAGTCTTTCTCATTCACTTTATTTCATCGAACTTACTTTTGTTAATCAAGAGTTATGAAAACCTTTTTTTTTCAGTCGGTCAAAATCGTGTTTGCACCACTTGTTGAATTAATGGTCAAAATCAGCATTTGACAATTGAAACAGAATGTGTTGATCCTAATAAAAACAAATAAGGCAATTTAGGCCCAACACCGTAAAGTAAGAAAAAAATAATATGAACTCACAGACCATTCACGTCTTGATAAAATATGTATCAGCTAATTGGTTTCTTTCTATGTTGAAAGGCCATCAAAAACAACTAAGGCCTCTGTTTGTAGGGCCACGTAACCATTGACTGAACATTTAACACTTTTTCATGTGAAACCATAGTGCATGTGTTTCAATTTGATGTCTTTGTTAATGCCAAATTTCCTTTTTCTATGTAAATTATATAGAACAATTAACTTCAAATGCTTGAAATATGTTGTGGATGATCACGAACCATTTCATGCCTTGCCACTATATTATTGTTTTCTTTTTCAAAATTTACATACACGGACAATAGCGATGGTTCCTTTATTTGGTGCAGAAATTCATCATATCTCAGGTTAACAAAACCGAAAAATGAAATAAATTGCATGAAATATATGGTCTTTTTAGCTTTGTCAACAATACCAAACAAACAAGTTGTATATGATTTTATATACAAAATTATAATTTGTCATGTCCCATCTTTAATACCACTGCTGTTTGCTACTTGCTCCGAAAAGCTTTCTTACACGTGGGTCACAACTGCTCCAAAGCTACAGCGTTCCGTCCATCGCATAAGAAAGGATTTAGAGAGCGTTAAAAACGTGTCATACCTTGATGAGAACGTGGAAAACGTAAGGGACCCCAACAGAAGGTGACGGGTCGGAAGGGAACGTACTGGCATCCGTAGTAGACCGCGAGCAGAACTAGTGAGCCTTCGAGCCTCCGGGACTCAGCAGCTTATTTCTTCCCAAGGCCCGTCACGGATACCGCGATAGATCGTAAGAAAACTTAGCAAGACCTAATAAAACTTGAATACGGAGTAAAAAAATTGCCAAAATCCCACGGTTAACTACGTTTCGGGCAAACGGGGCTGCCGTGGCCACCGGGAACATAGTGTAAATGAGCCTTAACAGGTTGACTGTAAACAATTTTTTATGAAACAATCTGTAGTAAGCACACACAAAATTATCAAATATATATATATATCATCACAATTGTTGCTATGACATGACCTTGTGTGGGTCAGTGGTTTGAAACAAATTACACTTTATTTATGTACTGTATATAAAACTGTATCATTAAAGCTAACACAAATTTCAAAGATATATATCAATTGTCTGTAGGTACATGTACAAAGTATGTTATATGCCTCACAAACTAAATAAAGAGAAGCAAATAAAATGGATATTCTCTGCCTATGTGTCTTTAAGGGTACACAATCCTATCATAACCCACACCTCATGTGTCTGTATGTTTGTGTGTCTGTATGAGGGTGTTTGTATCTGTCTGTATATCACATATCTGTGTGTGTCTCTGTGTCTGTGTTGTCTATGTGTCTGTCTATGTGTATGTCTGTGTATCAGGTTATTTGTGTGTGCCTGTTGGTGTCTGACTGTGGCTATATATGTATGTGTGTCATGTGTGTCATGTGTGTCATGTGTGTGTGTTTGTGTGTCTGTATCTGTGTCTGTTTGTGGGTATCTGTGTGTGTTACGTGACTGTGTGTGTCGGTGTATGTGTGTCTGGGTTTTGTCTGTGTATATGTGTGTGTGTGTGTCTGTGTAGGCCTGTGTGTGTATCTGTGTGTATGTCTGAGTGGGCCTGTGTGTGTTTGTGTTTGTGTCTGTATAGGGCTGTGTGTGTGTCTGTGTGTGCATCTGTGTGTATGTCTGTGTCTGTCTGTCTATGTCTGTATGTGTCTGTGTATCAGATTTTTCTTGA
The DNA here is from genome assembly GCA_001188425.1 of Eucidaris tribuloides. Classification (NCBI taxonomy): domain Eukaryota; kingdom Metazoa; phylum Echinodermata; class Echinoidea; order Cidaroida; family Cidaridae; genus Eucidaris; species Eucidaris tribuloides. Next base: position 84,571 of record JZLH01S0088786.1, on the reverse strand, counting down.
ATGTTATTTCTCTTTGCTTTAAACATCCAAACTTACAATATTTGAAGAAGTGTAGAATCATTCAAATTAAATATATCATGAGGGGGTGGGCAAGATTTTCAATATTTGAACACTGCATATGTGCCAACTAACTGAACTGGAAGCATAATTGTAACTTGATTTTTTTTTATGTTTGATTATGCAATTTTTTTTTCTTCTGTAGCTCAACAATCATTATGCTCCTCACATATTTTTCTTAAACCAAGTTTTTCCTTTTACCATGCTCCATCTTTAAGGCAAGATAAGGGAATTATTGAAGAAAAACACTGGCATTTACTGATACACACAGACATTCACAGACGGACACAAACAGACAAAAATATCGATTCACACATACACACATAGACAAAGACACAGACACACAGACATGCATATTAGACACACATACACATATAGACACACAAACATTCCCACACACAAACACAGAGACACACAAACATACACACACACCCACATTCCCACACCCACTACCAACAAACACACAGATTCACATGCACACAGACATACATGTAGACTTCTGCAGAGATAGAGAGACACACACAGACACACATAGGCCTACAGACACACACAAACACACACAGACACACACAACAAAAAACAAACAGACACATGCACACATACAAATACAGACACACACAAACACAGACATACAAAAACACACAGACCACTCATTGACACACACACAGACATACAAACACATACAGACATACACATACACAGACACAAACACACACACATGCGCACACACATATGCGCACACACACCGAACACTCCAATACCCAAATACCCACACTCATTCACAGACACACACAGACACACACAAAGGATACTGACACACACACACATAAAGCAAAGAAACAGAAGCAAAACAATATACATAATACTTTCATTTACATCTATGTAAATGGAATTGTCACCTTTTCATGTATACAGGGTCTTCGGCAAAATGGAAATTGCCATTTTTTTAAGACAGAAAATCACGTGCTCTTCCTATATGTGGATTCTGGGAAAAGAAGAAGGTAGAATTTCCTTCTATTGAAGATAAACTTGGGGCCCATGCATTTCTTCTGACAACTGTCTGAAGGTTAAAAACACAACTGAAAAACATGCATACAGTGAGGCTGTAAAAGGCAATACGGTCTAATAACAATCAAATTTAAACCAAAAAGGATTTGACAAATCTAATGTTCAAAGCATGTAGTGCAAAAGTAGGTCGATCAGAAGTGCTACTTTTGTGCTTGTACATGTATGCGCTCTATGCTGATTTTGGTGCTTCTGTCCCATTAACTCATGGAACATGTCACCGTCGAACTTGTCTCCTCCCTAAATATGTAAACAAGCTAGGGGAGGATCGGGGGTACTTGTAGTAAGGCAAAAGGGAGTGTGCCGCTCATAATAGGTGACTTTTCGCAAAAATGGCTTAAACATTTGGGTCATGAATTTGAACATTTTCACGCATTTACACTAGATATTTTCACCTACTTCATCGCTAAAATGCTAAAAAAAAATCATTTTTCTTAATAAAAAAACCTTAATAATAGGTACCATTTTCTGCCAAAATGACCCTTAAAAAAGGGTCGGGTTTTTCGACTTCTGACGCACACCCCCATCAGAACCAAATCTGAGTACCCCCCCCCCCCCTCCCCACGATCAGTGCGACATTTTTGGGTAATTAACAAAGAATTTTGCGTTGATCATTGTCACTTCACTTGTTTGTATAATTCAGTGCAAGGAAAGAGATAGCACTGTACAGCTTAACATCAGAGTATATGGTGATATTGTTAGGTATGTATTTTTATGTATGTATAATGTATAAACTGAGTGTACTAAACATCGACAACCATTGTAATGATGAAGAATCATGTTATAAGAAACTGTCTTTGTTTACATGGAAAGAAGGGGTTCTGAATTATTATTGAAATGCCATATTTGTTGTCAAGAATATGTACTGTGCCACTTTCCCCACATGCAAAGCGAGCGCAGCATAGAGGCGTGGGGTACAGGGGCCCACTCATGGGCCCCTGGCGGGGGTCGAGGGGGAAGAGCCCCCCCACCCCCCAAAGTTCTGAAATATGAGGCCTTTTAAGAGGTCCAGAATAGCTTTAATCAATATAAACTGCATCAAAACAAATTGAAAGAAATTACACAATTTATTATTTTTTTTCATAGCAGCCTCCATGTGCCACTTCGGAAGGCCCAATGCACCAAAAGTGGCTCGAGCGCAGCGATTTGGGAACCCCTGATGTAGAGCAATATTTCTACTAGCTCCTGCATTTTCTTTCCTGCACAAAATAAAAACCTCTATCCCTTTAAAATTTCATCAAATGTTCCACTTTCATCTGCTGTATTTTGCCTCTCCTGTCCACCATCTTTAATCCTATTTTAACTGGGCTATTTCAGACCAGCTTTTTACTGGGGGGGGGGAGGGGTTCAATTTGACCCCTCTTTCAGATCTAGTTCGCAGATCACGGGATCACGGATGTAAACTACAAGACTGTATAGTACAATTTTCAAAATATATGTTTTTTTCTATTTTTTAAGTAATAAATTATTCAAATAGCTCAAAATACCTAGTAGAATGCTAATTTTTGGTGAAAATATTCTGACATGTCTAATAATTCTCTACAAAAAAAAAATTCATATCAGAATTAATTTCTGATGTACTTCTGTCAATGTTTTCTGAATTTTATATGTATTTGTTTTTCAATGAAATTTGTCGGGAACACTTTTGCGATCATAAACAGCATGAAGATAATTTGATAACCAGTAAAAGTAAAAATAATCATACATTTATGAATTTTGGCTGAAAACGCAATGTATTGAAATTGTACCCAAAATCACATTTTTTTTTGCAATTTTGGAGCCGACATGCATGTATATAAAGTCACGCAGCGTCATGACAGTACGTCCGATTTACGTGAAAATGGTCTCAAAAGATATGCAATACTTGAAAGTAAAAAGTCAGCGAGCAACACGGTCAAAAAAATTTTGCACAGCGGAATGGTAGTGAAATTCGTCGGGGGTGGGTGGGGGGGGGTCAATTTCCCTCTACCTCCAGTTAACATAGGGTTAAGCCCTTGGGGCGCTTCAATCGCTCACCAATTTCTACAGAAACGCTGAAGACAATGAGCAGGGATTTACTAATCCAGCTAAATCTTCTTACTTAATACTTTGGGTGCTAACGGCGCATCAGCTCGCCCACGGATAACGTCAATGAAGTAATATCGACGCACCAGTTCGGGGAGAAGATAATCAATAACATATCCGATAAAGTGATAGGCTAACATTGTGGAGCTTCAATTTAAAAAATTGTCAAACTTTGATATCTGAGCTACATAGTAGTGTTCAAATGGACAAATAAACACCCTAGAACACAAAAGTTTGGAAAGTTACACTGCCAATGGCAACTTATACATGAATAAACAATAAAACTCGGGGCGAGTTTTATTAACCTAGGCGTACACACAGTAAGTCTATGGGAGGAAATGGGCAAGTGAATCTGGTCAACTTACGATTTTCACTTTTTTAAAGCACTAAATAATCATTTTGACATACAATTTTTTCAGGGCTTCATTTTTAGACCTCATCAAAGACACTGGTAGCATGGGGAATCATGCGGCTCAGATTTTTTTAACTGTGGTAAATGTTAGCCAATACCTTTAACTGAATGATAAACATGACTTAATGTATATTCGCCCCCCCCCCCCCCATGACAAAAGGGCATTAACTGACATTGTTTTCAAAACTGACTTATACAGTGTAGGGCACTCAGTACATCAAGTTAAACATGCAGAACAAAAAAATATTAATTAGAAGTGTCCCTTTGTTTCATAATGCGCTTCTTAAAAGGACACTGAATAGGGCATTACGTGTTGAACAAAATACATTTTATTCAATATCTCCAAAACACCAGATTCAGATTCAGAAAACTGAGAATTAGCCATCATCCCAAATCACCCCCATTCCACACATCTTCCACCCCTACCCCAAAACCACAATCGTACCCTGTATGGAACCAGCGAGTCACGTCGATAGATTCAGAAAACTGAGAATTAGCCATCATCCCAAATCACCCCCATTCCACACATCTTCCACCCCTACCCCAAAACCACAATCGTACCCTGTATGGAACCAGCGAGTCACATCGATAGATTCAGAAAACTAAGAATTAGCCATCATCCCTAAATCACCCCCATTCCACACATCTTCCACCCCTACCCTAAAACCACAATCCTACCCTGTACGGAACCAGGAAGTCACATCGATAGATTCAGAAAACTGAGAATTAGCCATCATCCCCAAATCACCCCCATTCCACCCATCTTCCACCCCTACCCCAAAACCACAATCGTACCTTGTATGGAACCAGCGAGTCACATCGATAGATTCAGAAAACTGAGAATTAGCCATCATCCCAAATCACCCCCATTCCACACATCTTCCACCCCTACCCCAAAACCACAATCGTACCCTGTATGGAACCAGCGAGTCGTATCGATGGATTCTCTGGTCGATTTGTCATCCTGCCAATATTCTGTCATCAGCGTGTAGCCGCGGACACACAGTTCTCCCGGGGTGTTGACACTCACTATGTCACCGGTATGGGGGTCGATGACTTTAGCCTGAAAAAAGATTTACAGAAGAAGAGCTCAAAATAAGGAATTACAAGTAACTGAGACCTGGCCTGAAGATGATAACTTATGTGGCAAATTCTGAAATTTGTGTTATATACAGAAAGACTATCGTAGTGCAATAAATAAATGCAGCACAGAATGTTTGTACTGTGTTTTTTTCTTATTTTTTATAGAATACTTCCTCATACAATAAGGTAACAATATTTTAAACAAAAAAAGGTTACCAAGCTGAGGTCTGTAGTGTTCTTTTCCAGTGCTATGACTGTATGAAGTCCTCATACAAAAATCAGGTAAACTATACACATAATATACAATTAATAACTGGGCGGAGGTCGTTGCATCAAATTACCTGCCCAAGGTTGTCTTGAAAAGATTATTTTTCCCCAAGACGAAGTCGAGGGAAAATGATCTTTTCAAGACAAACAAGGGCTGGTAATTTGATGCAACGCCCGACATCACAGCCATTATTTGTTTTATACAACATCAGACACTTGTTGATGAAATTTTAATGAAGAAAATATGATAATTGCCTTTCGGCACATTTCGCTTCGCATATTGCATGCACATGCACGCACGTGATTAATGCGAAGCGTCCATGTCAATGAGTGTAAGTGCACGAGGGTAAATGGAATTTCGGCGCACGGCCCTGCGTCAAATTTAGTACGTCCAGAAGGAAACAAACACCCTGCAAACGCGTATACTGTTGCAGATTTTGTACATAAGCGCAATTTCTTTACATGTTAATTGGGACTTGGGATACGCACGCCTGTGTAATGATACTGTAACGACCGGTCGTTACACTCCTCGCGGGCGGTGCTCAAAATAGAAAATGTAATGTGACAGACATTGAACCAATCAGGAATACAAACGGACTTTAACCAGTTGAATAAAAGTGATTAATCTCTCGTTTGTTCTTCTTTGCCGACACCAATTTTACTAGTTGTAAAGAGAGATTCGCACGCATGCTCTCTCACAAACGCACACACACAAACACACAACACAGACACACACACACACACAAACACACACAAACACACACAAACATGTACTCGCAACACACTCTAGTCTCTTCTCGCTTTCCACATAAAGGCAGTTCAAGGAAATTTTGGTGGGGAAACATTGGCAATCTCACTTTCATTCGAGAAAAATGGACTGAAAAGTAGGACCACTTTACCCACCTTGGAATGTGGTGCAAAAACATGGACAGAAAGGTAGGACCATTTCACCTACCTCGGTATGTGGTGCAAAAAATGGACAGAAAGGTAGGACTATTTTACCTACCTCAGTATGTGGTGCAAAAAATGGACAGAAAGGGAGGACCATTTTACCTACCTCAGTATGGGGTGCAAAAAATGGACAGAAAGGCAGGACCATTTTACCTACCTCAGTATGTGGTGCAAAAAATGGACAGAAAGGTAGGAATATTTTACCTACTTCGGTACGTGGTGCAAAAAAAAGTGGACACAAAGCTGGCACCATTTTACCTCAGTATGTGGTGTAAAAAAATGTACAGAAAGGTGGAACATTTTACCTACATATACCTCAGTAATGGTGCAAAAAATGGACAGAAAGGGAGGACCCTTTTACCTACCTCGGTATGTGGTGCAAAAAAATGGACAGAAAGGTAGGACCATTTCACCTACCTGGGTATGTGGTGCAAAAAAATGGACAGAAAGGTAGGACCATTTTACCTCAGTATGTGGTGCAAACAAAATGTACAGAAAGGTGGGACAATTCTACCTACATGTACCTCAGTATGTGTGCAAAAAAATGGACAGAAAGGTAGGACCATTTTACCTACCTTGATATGTGGTGCAAAAAATGGATTGAAAGGTAGGACCATTTTACCTACCTCGGTATGTGGTGCAAAAAATGGACTGGAAGGTAGGACCATTTTACGTACCTCGGTATTTGGTGCAAAAAATGGACAGAAAGTTAGGACCATTTTACCTACCTCGGTATTTGGTGCCATAAATGGACAGAAATGTAGGACCATTTTACCTACCTCAGTATGTGGTGCAAAAATGGACAGAAAGGTAGGAATATTTCACCTACCTTAGTATGTGGTGCAAAAAAATGGACTGAAAGGTAGGAATAATTTACCTACCTCAGTATGTGGTGCAAAAAATGGACAGAAAGGTAGGAATATTTTACCTACTTTGGTATGTGGTGCAAAAAAAATACACAAAGATAGCATCATTTTACCTCAGTATGTAGTGCAAACAAAATGTACAGAAAGGTGGGACCATTTTACCTACATGTACCTCAGTAATGGTGCCAAAAATGGACAGAAAGGTAGGACCATTTTAGCTACCTCAGTATGTGGTGCAAAAAATGGACTGAAAGGTATGACCGTTTCACATACCTTGGTATGTGGTACGAACAATGGACAGAAAGGTAGGACCATTTTACCTACCTCGGTATGTGGTGCAAAAAATGGACCGGAAGGTAGGACCATTTTACGTACCTCGGTATGTGGTGCAATAAATGGACAGAAAGGTAGGACCATTTTACCTACCTCGGTATGTGGTGTAAACAATGAACTAAAAGTAGGATAATTTTACCTACCTCGGTATGTGGTGCAATGTGTCCCACTGTATTGATCTGTTTTTCCACAGAGTCATCACCATCAACAACGGAAAGCATAGGTCCAGCCTCTGTCATCCCATACCCTACCTGAAAATAGAACACAAAGACAGTGAAATATTAACCTTTTTTAGTCCCGAATCCAGAATGCAAAATGTTACATTATAATTGTAAAGCTGGAAATGTACATATTTTCACAAATTGGAAAAACAGAAAATCTATTAGACTTAGTCTAGTATGCAGAATCATATTGCTTAATTTGTATATTCCAAGTAGGCTTCTCCTCCTCCTCCTCCTCCTTTTTTCATTATCATTATCATTGTTGACATATTTCACTCCAGTAATCACTATCATAATCATTTTCATTACTATTATCATAATAATTATAAGTATTACTATAACTAAAAATGAAACTGAATTATACCTCCGCCCCGACAGGAAACTTATGTATCACCATAACATGTGGTTACCATGGCAACAGTTTCTGACACATTCTAAAAAGAAGTCATGTGCATCTGCACACCAAGCCCAAAGTGTTTGCCAAATTTCACGAGCATTGCTCAAAAACTGAGGAAGTTGTTTGATCCACAAAATCTGCAATGTACTGACAGCACAGCCATATACTAGTTTGGCAGTGGTATATTTATTATTACTGCTGCTGCTTACTGCAATGTAGTTCATTCCCATGCCCTTGGTGACTAGTTGCAGGATTCCAGGGGTACAGGGGGATCCCCCTAAGATGTAATCATATTATTATCATCATCATCACCATTATCATCACCACCATCATCACCATCATCATCACCATCATCACAATGACTAATAACACTGCTGCTTACTGCGATGAAGTTCGTCTCCCATCCCCATAGTAACTAGTTGCAGGATTTCAGGGGTACAGGGAGATTCCCAATGATGCCAAACTGAAGGCTGCCTAGGTCCATGACTAATGTCGTCATCATCATCATCATCATCGCCATCATCACCATCATCACCATCATTATCACCATCATCACCGTCATCATCACCATCAACATCATCACCATCATCATCATCACCATCACCACCATCAACATCATCACCACCATCATCACCATCATCACCACCATCATCACCATCACCATCACCATCACCATCACCATCACCATCACTGTCATCATCACCATCACCATCACTATCATCATCATCAACATCATCACCATCAACATCATCACCATCACCACCATCAACATCATCACCATCATCATCACCACCATCACCACCATCAACATCATCACCACCATCATCACCATCATCACCACCATCATCACCATCACCATCACTGTCATCAACATCATCACCATCATCATCATCACCATCATCACCATCAACATCATCACCATCATCATCACCACCATCACCACCATCAACATCATCACCACCATCATCACCATCATCACCACCATCATCACCATCACCATCACCATCACTATCATGATCACCATTATCACCACCATCACCATCACCATCACCATCACTGTCATCATCACCATCACCATCACCATCATCATCACCACCATCATCACCATCATCACCATCATCATCATCATCAATTGCTTACTGCAATGTAGTTCATTCCCATGCCCTTGGTGACTAGTTGCAGGATTTCAGGGGTACAGGGGGATCCCCCAATGATGCCACACTGAAGGCTGTCCAGATCCACCTCTTTCATGGTTGGTTGATGCATCATATCAATGAACATCGTCGGTGTGCCATACACAAAAGAACACCTGAGGAGCAACAAGACGGTGAAATAGTAAAGTCTGGTAATTTTTCATTTTTTT
>JZLH01S0088786.1:19413-29763 GCA_001188425.1 Eucidaris tribuloides | reverse complement strand
ACCACCGGGCGTGACCTCAACACACCGTCCCGGTGGGCCATGCACTCCGCCGCTCATGCCCGTTTGGTCAGTTTCAGCAATGCTGCTATGCTGCCCGATCTGCATTGCGTTGGCAAGAACTCAAATGTTTTCTCTTACACTTATGCTTGTTAGTTGCCAGCCCTTCTCCCTGATTAAAATATTCCATTTTGCCAAAGATAATAGGAACAACGTGTATACTTTTCCTTGCCCAAAGCTTTATAGTTAAATGAATGCTCCATGATCTGGCTCACCGAAAATTGCTTCCCACACTAATGAGACAGTTCTCAAACGTTCATTCTCTCATCATTATTCAATCATCTTACTTGGTAAAGTTATTCAGTTTCCAGCTTCCCCAAAATTCTGTGCGCGAACGTACTCATTTCCACCAAATGAATTATTAATATAAAAGCGCACATCATCAAAAACAGCATTTTAAGAACACATAAATCATGGAATAAGATAAATCACACACCCAGTGTACAGCATGATATTCAGAAGTAACAGGACTTCCGACGATCACATCATCATGAATATAACTCTCGATGTTGTACATGCATTTATCCAAGACATGCTTTTTCAATTCATCCCATGTAAAACATCCATTCATAGCGTCGTGATCACACTGAGGCAACGATTTTGATGTTGCTGGACATCGGAGTCGACTCCCTAGCGTTCCGAAACCTACTTCCCCCACTGATGCCTGAACCACAAACCAAGGGTTTTGACCCCGTACATCGACTCCACATCCCGACTGATGGAGCGAAATCTGACCTGATTGAGTGGGTCTAGTCGCACCCTAGGAGGTGCAAACGTTAAATTTGTAATGTGAATGCAATATGGTGGAATCCGATCTGGATCGACTCCACATATACCGGACAGGCTGACTAACGCCCTCTTGACGGAGCTTTGCTCCATCTCACCTCCTCTGCGGCTGTATCGTCGCCCGCAACAAATCGAGTCCCGCTGTATTACAATCATGCGTCGTAGCATTGCTACTGCATAGAATTGGCAATGGAAAGAATCATATATTGGCATACATTTTGTTGCAATTCTATTTTGCAATGAGATCGGCCGAATCGCAATTTTACGGCCGAAATGCGTGTGCAAATACGACACAGCCGCCAAATAGTGTCGTCCCCAATCTTGGATCATGCCAACTATCAATATTGTTTTCCATGGTAACGGCGCGTTCACTTCCGGGGTCATTCTAACATCCGGGTAAGTGGATTCGCACCACTACGTCTTTAAACCCTAATCCAGCCCTGGGCTTTTTTTTGAAATTGCATAGCCCGGGGGGGGCTAATTTAGGCCCCAAACCCTTCCAGATTCTCAGGGCCAGCGATCGCGCGCGATCGCCGCGAAATATTTGCACGTTGGGGCCTAGATGCCGACGTAATCTCCAAGACTGTCTAGTTAGATTTCTGAAAAATAATTATCTTTCTACTTTTAAGTAATTAATTATTGCATATTTATGTATAAAAATCATATTTTTGCCCTATAACTCCCCTTCTAAACAGCTCACAGGAATGCTAATTTTTGGTGAAATATCTTTTATATTTTCTAACAATTATCTGTTCAAAAAAATGCTGAGCAGAATTAATTTCTTATGTATTTATTTGTTTCAGAATAATACTCATGTATTTCTTTGTTTTTTTCACCTTGTTTTTTCATTGTTTTTTCTATGTAAATTTCTCAGCGGGTACACTTTCGTTGCGATCATAAACAGCATAGATAGAATTAGCTTAATTTCAATCAGTAAAAAGTAAAAACAATCATACATTTAGTGAATTTGCGGCTGAAAAACCACCATATTTGCATTGAAATAACACACAGATTTCATGTTTCTGAGCGATTTTGGTCTGTGACACGCAAAGTACGAAAAGTTGGCCGTAACTCCCGGAACCGCGTACCCCCGGCACGTTCGCAACATATGGTCTCAAGAAAATTAGATGCGCAAACACTTGAAAGTAAAAACTCAGCGAAGCGACCGGTCAAAAAATTTTCGCTTTGGCGACATTCGCAACTTTGCGAGGGGGGGCGGCCTATTTAGCCCCCCCCCCCCCCCCCGGGCCAATAGGGTAGGGTTAACTCACTTTCGATGTGGATTATTGCGGTAGTGTGAACGCGAACACAATGTGGATCGACACCACTTCACTACCTAGGTACGAACCCACATATGTGATCACAACCATATGCTCTACCAAACTTCTTTATCAAAACTTCTCAAGTATTCTTTCACTGATATCATTACAGTTGCAGTGAGATATAAAAAACTACACAATTTTACCAATGCATATACTGTACATACATGTATCTTTTAAATATTTTAAAATGTCACTGGCAATGATGAAGAAAATGTCAATTAATAATCAGTTGACAGTTAACATCATCAGTACTTATTGAGTAGATTTAAAGAAAAAAAATAACGGTTTACATACACAGTATAATGTGTTCACCAATCACAACATAGACACACATACCAGATGGTTCAATTTATGGCAAATCTTTGGTGATAGATCATAGAATATAAATGTGGAATTTAAAAATTTAACTCCTACTTGCTCATTTTCTTCTCCATGACCTCTCGGATTTTAAATTTTTGGACCTTCCCCGTCACCGTGAGTGGAAACTCGGCAACAAACTCTATGTATCGTGGGATCTTGAAATGGGCAATCTGGAGATCACAAATGAAGAAGGGAACAAAAACATTAATAGACACACTGATAACGAGACCCAATTACCTGTACAGATTGCAAATAAGCAAGTCAAATGAACAACTTGCACTACTTTTTTTTATTGACAAAAAAATTTCAGATAGTTTTAAAAAGGTTTATTTCAATCAATTTGATTATTTATGGCAAAGTTGGTCTTTAGTTCAGATCCAGTACTTGAATTCCAATTGTATTGTATATTTTAAATGTACATAATATGTAGGAGACTTTTTTTTACCGCAAGTTTGCTTCACAGGAACCACACATTTTCCATTTTCTGAAAGTGAAATTTAACATGGACATTTCATTATTGTTGTGTATCATTTTACAGTACTGACTTGTTTCAAACAGCTTTCAAGATGTAACAGATGAATTTTCCTTTTTGATGTGTGGTTTGTAATTACAAATTTTGTTTTATTTATTTTTTTAGATTCTGTTGTTAATCTTTGTTGGTTTGTTATATACTTCAGTCTAGCTACCCTCAGCTGCTGTGAACCACAGATTGGCCCATGTAGTTTCTCTGCTATAGTGCTCTTCATACTATACCAGAAACTGACACCACTATCACTCTCCATGGGGTACTGTTCACTTTAGCACTGTAGTATACAAAAACAAGGTGGATTCATGTACGGGGTCAAAGGTTTTCTCAAATGATATGAGGTGTGTCCTTAGTGCTCTCTTTCTTAGTTTGCATCAAATTTGTGTTCACATCTTGGTACACATGATCTTGGTCAATCCAATTGTTGTGTTGATGAGGTATGATGATTCAAGGTCATCTAGGTCAAAGGTCAAATATGTATTCTGCATCAATTTTGTTCACTCGGAACAAGTCAGTGCCGAAGTGTTGATAGGGATGGTAGAGGTCAAATGTATCTAGGGCGTCAATGGTCATATGCATGTTTTATTGATCGCGAAAATCAGGTGAGATCCGGTTTGCGATCCCACCTTGTTTTTGTATACTACAGTGTTAAGTGAAACAGTTACCACCATGGGAGCAGTGGATAGTGTGTCATGTTTATGGTATGTATGAGAGACATATAGCAGAAAACTCATGGGCGAATCTGTGGTTAAGCAGCTGAGGTAGCTCTAGGACTGAGTATATAATAACCACAAAGATTAAAAAGAATCTAAAAAATAATAACAATATTTGTATTACAACAACATAAAGGAAATTCATCTTTAAAACCTCTTGAAAGCTGATTGAGAAACAAAGTCATTTACTGTAAATGAATCGACAACAATGAATTAAATGTTTCTGTGTAATTTCCTTCAGGAATGGAAAATGTGTGGTCCTGTGACTGCAATTGCTGTAAAGAGTGTCTAACAATATTTATGTTTCATTTTGAAGTATACAGTACATTGAATTCAAGTATGGATCTGACTAAGACCAACTTTGCATAAATATTTCAATTTCCATTCTTTATCAAGTCTAAAGCAAAAACAACGATACAGTAATTGGAAACAATGATAACGCATTCCAGTGTTAAAGACTAAGATAAACAAACATAATAAGTAAAAACCATCCAGAGACTAAATTAATGCTAAGGTGGTGCGGCCAAAAGTAAATAATCTAAGACAGGACTGGCCTATACATTTAAGAACATTAAAAATTATATGAATTACAATTCTAACACAAAATGCACATATTAAACATACAATAACACATACAATATCAAATAACGTGATAACATATTTTTGGTGATTGAAATAACTTTTTTAAACTATGGATTTTTTGTCAGTACAAAGAAAAAAAGTAGTGCAATTGTTTTATATTGATTGCTTATTTGCATTGTACAGGTAATTTCTCATATTTTTCACTTATTTTCGGTCTGTTTTATCAATTTCATATTGTGTTCATTAAGTTTTGTTGCTTCTTCATTGTGTGATTCCAGATTGCAACGATTTCAAGATCACAGAACATAGAGTTGTTGCGGACTTCCAATCACTGACGGGGAAGGTCCAAAATTACAATCCGAGAGGACATGGAGAGAAAATGAGCAGTAAGGAGTTAATTTAATATTCCCTTTATTTCTAGGATCTATCACCGAAATTTGCCGATAATTGAAGCTCTGTAATGTGTTCTTGTGTGTTGAGTGAATTATACTGTGTATGTAAACGTGATTTTTTTCTTAAATTATCAATAAGTACTGATGATGTTAACTGTCAACTGATTAGTATTGACATTATTCTTCATATTGCCAGTGAACATTTTAAATATTTAAAGATTATGTATGGTACAGTATAGGCATTGGTGAATTGTGGTGTAGTTTTTTATATTCACTGCAACTGTAATATATCATGAAAGAATACTGAGAAGCTTTTGATGAAGAAGTTTGGTAGAGCATATGGTTAATCAATAACATACTTGTGGGTTTGCGTACCTAGTAGTAGATAGGTGTCGATCCATTTAGTTCCGTTTCCACTACGCAATAACCAATCGAAAGTGAGATTAGACGTAAGTGGTGGCGAATCACTTACCGAGATGTTAATGACCGGAAAGTGAAGCCGCCAGTTACATGAAGACAATTGACAATTGAAGTTGGCTATCGACAAGATGGACAATATTGCCGCTGTGTGTATTGCACACTTGCTTTCGCCTGTAGAATTGCATTCGTTCGGATCTCTTGCAAACTTTCGATTGCAACAATGTTGACATATATGATTCTTTCATTGCTCTATCAAAGGCAATGTACTCGCATGATTGTTACAGCGGGACTGATTTTTGCCGGCGACGGATACCGCCGAGAGGAGTTATGGCAGCAAGCCCGTCAGAGGCGTTAGGTCATTACGGTATATGCATTCACTACAAAATTTAACTACTCTCCTAGGTCGAACACTCAATCAGGTAGTTCGATCCAACATCTGGATGTGGGAGTCGATGTAGGTCATAAACTTGTTGTCTGTTCATCAGTGGGCGGAAGTAGTTAGACCTAGGTCGCTCCAGTCCCAACATCATGTGGCCTTAGTGTGATCCGAGCCTATGATGTATGTTTACATGGGATGAATGAAAAAGCAGTGATCTTGTAAAGTCCAGTAACACATGAGAGTTATATTCATGATGATGTGATCTCGGAGATGCTGTTATTTGATTGCATTGTGTTAACTGGGGTGATTTTCTATTTTCATGATTATTTTTCTTATGCTGTTTTTTGATTGCTTTTATTCATATAATTCATTTGATAATTGAGTACCAGAATTTTGCAACTGAACTGAATCTTTACCAGTAGATGATTGAATAATGTGAGGAATGATGTTTTGACTGTTCTATAGTGTGCGGTAAGCATTTGTGAGCAATCTTATAAATTATACATAAGCCTTGGCAAGAAAAAGTATACCCTTAGTCCTATTTCTTTGCCAATGATATTTTAAAGGGAGAAGGCGTGCTGAATAAACGAAGCATTAAAGTTAGAAAATTTGAGTTCTTGCCAACCAATCAATCGCACGGTCACATTGCGAACTGACCAAGCATGACTCGATGGCAGCACCGCGACATGATGTTAGTCACGCGTCCGGTAATTTATCATGTTTGAATCGATAAGCTTCCCCCTATGGACTGTTTTTGCGTGTTATCTTAAGATAAGCTTGCAATAGACATAAATAAACAAAATTAATAAATTTATAGGGCTTGCTGAGTGGGCGTCACAACAGTAGCCTTATTTGGCCATGTCTTTATCAACCAGGTTCATATTTCACTAATCTCTCATTCCTCTTTAGTTTCTTAATTTGCTTTACTTAGTTTGCTGACGCTTCTCTTTAATGAATGATTGGACAAAAAGCTTGTTGAAGTATCTCTTGGTTCTGTTCAAGTTTGATGACCTCAGTGAAGCTTACTCAATTTCATTGGAATTTGTTAATAGAGATACTGAGGCATTTATAATCCAATTATTTGCAATTTCGAGTTTTTTTTTCCCATGCCATTTTCACTGCAAATCAAGCAGATAGCGTATGTATTTTCTGTCAGGTGTATATTTCCTTTTACCAAACTAGAGCAATATTTAAGTAGTTAATATCAAACATCAGTCAAGTTTGTAGTCAGTGCCAACCAATGGCAATCAGTGTACCTTTGAATCAGGCCAGCTATCATATATGTGGATCATCTAGTTAACCTTGTGTTGCTACATTCATATTTCTGGCTATAATAAAAGGGATAAAACACAGACTAAAACTGACATAGTAAAATTTGAAATTTTCTGACTCTAGTAAACTGTTATTTTTTGGTGATTTAGTATCAAATGTAGCTTGGAAAAGTTTAATCTAATACTTTAATAATCTGATTTATGATACCTGCACAAGTGGCAGATTTTGTTAGACTAATGTAGTACAATATGAATAGATTATAGAAATACAAACATAAGATTTCACATTCATTTATATAATGGATGAATTTAAAACTTCCCCAATGTCTTTTTTATTGAATGTCTATTTTTAATATATTTAAAAAGTCATGTAAATTAGAGTCTGAATGATTGATATTTACGGGGATTACAGTTTCATATTTTTTGAATTGATTATCTTGAGATGGTTTTAAGCTGTATTATTCCAAATCATGATGTTTGTATTTATCGTAGATGATTTAATTTACTTAAGCAGCTGGTGGTAAGTTTATGCAGACCATAAATCCATATATATTGGCACGCTTTGTAGTGTTTAGTGGTTGAATTGATGTGAGTGGTTGGTAATTTAATCTGTGGTGTGGGTATAATATTAGGTTGGTACTTGTCTTTAATTCTCCCTGGTTAATTAGACTAATTAATGATAGCATTATAATCTAGAATGTCTAGTGATTCTACCTTATTTATCATACTAAAATAATTCCACAAAATTATATCTAATGTCTGATGCATATATACAAGCATTAGTGCCAAATGAATGTCTAGAAATAAACTTTATTCAGTAAATGAAAGTAATGTTTTGTAGTAGTACTACTACTAATAATGATACTATATGAATTTATAATCACTAATTGGGAAAGCCTCTATGTGCGGATAAAAGATATTTAGCCAGTTGCTACGGGTAACCGGATGTGCCCTGTGTTAACTCTATGGATTTTCAGAATCTCGAGCAACGGTGGTTAATTGATCTAGCAGACACAATACAGAAAGGAGGTTGCAAGATATTGCAAGATTATTTGACAAGAATTCAAATATAATACAAATTGATAGTAGCAATATTTATTAACTAGTATTATTCTGATTGTATGGGTTGTGTGCTATTAATTTATGCAACTTTACCTCTCAGATCGCTGCTTTTGGATGTAGAAGGGCATAAATACAGACCAATAAATGTTATATTTTATTAATTCTAGGTTTTATTGATACTCACCCTTGTAAACATAGCACTCATATTATGCGTTTATGTTAATCATGGCAATTGGATGCCATGATATCTGTTGATGGTATATTTACTATGCATATCAAGCCACCATTTCTTATTCAAAAGATACTATTCTCAGGCACAATATGACATTACTACAGAAGATTATATATGTGGTTTTCTGTAGTCAATGCTTTTTTAGAGATGAGTGGGCGAAGTAAGTAAAACTTATAGACAGTTGCCAGAAAGAAGATTAAATCTGCCACTTCACTTTGCATGTTACATCACTTTATTTTTTGCTGCAGCTGTCCAGTAAATGATGTTCGATGCATTCAATTGACGTAGTTTTAGTTTTAATTTTGTAAAAAAAGTATTTAATGATTTGAAATATACTGTTATGTACTTTGAGAGATCAAGAGAGTTTGTCGAGCAGGTGAGTCCTGTTTGTTTAGTTCAGGAATAGAACACTTTTAGATGTCAGAAAATGGAGAATTAGCCAGCAGACCAAAAAAAAAAACGACTAGCCGAGTGACCAAAATATGAATTTGAAACATGAGATGCTCTTTATACACTTGTAATGTGTCCAAGGCATAGCATATTGTAGTGAGATATACACTTGGCATGTGTTGTAGTATCACGAAGCTCGAAAAGTAATTTGAAACACTTATTTGTATAGCTGGTCATAATTTCTATTAAGCAAGTTAAACATTTATGTGAAAGAATTCTATTATTCATGATTATCTAACATATCCATCTCTGTCATGTTAAAGAGCAGAGAGATCTCTTTTGCTTTGGCCTAAAAATGAACATTGTGTAAATACATAATGGGCATGTAGAGAAAATCCATCTGGGAACCTCTAGCAAAATGCAAGGACCTGGCGAACTAAGTTTTAGTGAAATATATAGTGCTTAGACTCTGATTTAATTTTTTTCTCGGCCGAGAAAAAAATTCCTACCAATATGAACGTACACTACAGCTATTGTTTTCTTTGCATTTTCAAAATTCTAGGTAAAGAAAGCTCGACCCAAAATTATCACGACATGCCCTTCTCAATAGCTAAGGGCAATAGCGTTATCTTTGCCTGGTCTCGGAGCATTTTGAAATGAGATCACTGCCTTTAAATGTTTTATGAATGCATGTAAGTTACAAGTAAAGAAATTGTAGTACTTCGTGGCCTGTATGACAAGTCATGAGTACTTCTCATCGAGTTGAGTCGATAAGATTTTTGTTGAGTTTCTATGGCGTGTGAGCGATGACTAAAGGATCCTAAGCAGTTTTATATCTGAATTAGCAGCAAATAAAATGTGCAACTAACTTTCAAAGCATTTGCCCATTTTAACAAATTGAATTAGGTAGATGCTTACAGGCGTCCTCAAAGTTTATTTTAGGCGGGTCAAAGTCAATGAGCTCGAAATGTTTGTAAAATTTTACCTGCAAGTTTCTGCTGGGTAATAACTTCTAATCATAAGCCCGTTTGTAACCACACGTGAATGAGTAGGTGCTTTACAAGGACGTACATATTATTTGTGCGTCAGAAGTAAATATATGTAGGCTGACCAAATGAGGACAAGTGCTGAATCTGACATCGGCGCTGGATTGTCGTGGAAATGTTTGCGAGCGAACTTGTGTTTCACTTGATTTTTGTGATAGGTATGAAAGTATTCTCATCATATGTTAGAAAAATAAGGATTTTGTTGATTTATATAATTTGAGAAAATAATTGTGCGTGTCTGGCCGTATTAACTACTACTATATAGCACTTACTGAGCAATTATTTTTTAAGAGATACTGCCAAGATGAATTGATAGACAGACTATGTTAGCACTTTTGAAATTAACATGGATTAAACATATCTCAAAGCCCAAGACATCTCATCAATTATGCAGTGGCGTTAAAATCACAGGGGAGATAATGTGAAGAAATGACATATTCGGCGAATCTATTCTAGAGAAGCGTAGATATTTGGACTTTATGCTCTTAAGCTCTTAGAGACAAACAGTTGTTAAACTGCTTCACCTATTTTCGTGGCAATATTTTGCCAGTTGGTTATCTAATGTTCTCTGATACATGTAGGTGAAGACCTAGTATAAATATCATGACAGTCTTAAACTGTTATAACTTGTTAAGTAATAGCAATAGATATATTATGTGAGTAGATCAAGTTTGATCATAATGGGTAGTTCACTGTATGGGGACTATATACTCATATTGACTTTTGTGGATATGTGTTTATTTTAATCTGACTGATCTATAGTGTTATTAACGGTTATATTTAGCTCTCTTCTGTGATATAACTGACATTCC